>JAGDQP010002825.1:66918-79316 GCA_022664845.1 Lepisma saccharinum
CGAAATTTTTGAGCCCCCACCGGGAATCGAACCCGGGACCGCTCGCACTGAAGTCGAGCGCGCTACCGACTAGGCTACGCAGGAGCTCATATATACATATATATATATATATATATATATATATATATATATATATATATTTTAACCGAACCTGAGTTATATACTCTCATTTTTCATAGTTGACAATAAGTTACTCCCAGTCCTTACCCATAAAAATGAGTTGAATACAGAATGCAATGGTAACACTCATATGTACTGACTGGTAAAAGTTCAAGTTAAAAACAACAGATGGCTCAAATTGGCCCTTTTTAATGGGAAGCCCCATATGCCAGCAAGGCAGAATGAATTTTCCTAACGTAATATCTCAATTCATGCCCAATGCTGGTTACCATTATTTTCCCCCACGCCCTTCAAATGATAAACAATGGTGACCACAGTCTTTGGCCACCAGGAGGGACGAATCCAACATGGCTGCCGAAACAAGTAATTTCTAACATACAAGCAACCACATATTCGGAACTATTAAACATACAACTATAATTTCAGTGTCAAATTTTGAGTTTTTATGACCAAAAAGATCAACAAGATATGGTAACCACCTGGCTGATGATGACCGACTTGGGTCATGAAAAGGAAAAAATACAAGTCATTTCTATCATAGAAGCAACCACTTACTCGGTACCATTTCACCTCCAACTATGATTTTGGTATTAAACCGTACAGTGTTTGTCCAAAATGAACAACAATAGTAACCACTGTCTTGAGGCTATGGGGAGGGATGCATTCAATATGGCTGCCGAAACAAGTCATTTCAAACATACAAGCAACCACATATTCGGAACAATTACACATACAACTATGATTTCGGTGTCAAATTTTAAATTTTTATGACCAAATGATCAGCATACGTTGGTGATCGTCTGAGTGATCTGTCTTGGGTCATGGGAAGCTTTTAATATGGCCGCCGTAACATTCAATTTCTGGCATACAAGTAACCATATCGGGGGAAGTAGTTATAGTCCAGTCATGATACGTTAAGAGATTCGGGATGTTTTCAAAAAATATATTTCATACAAGGAATGGAATTCGTGGGTATGTTCTATTTAGTCTTGTGACTGAAACTCTAGGAATTTACCCAGAAACAGAGTTGTGTCGTAGCAGCCATCTTTGAAAATGACGACCAAAATTCGTGTATTTCTTGTTAATTTTTCGTAAACACATGCGTTAAAGTTGCTCCCGATGAAAATTATATACAAAGCAAAAATTATCTACAAAAATAGTAATATTCTTTTCTTCGTAAGAGCACCCCATTCAGTATGGAAAATGCATAAATAAAATTTATTGTGAGTATACTTTGTTACGTGATATTTTTATCATCTTCTTAGCGTGCAATATGCGTGAGTGATCTACCACTTCTAGATTTCTGGTACATTGCGTAACATAGTTATGTCATTGGTACAAATCGGAAATATCTTTCCTTTGAATCTGTTTACTTAATCTTTAGTTCAAATATATAGGCCTATAAGAAATGAAACTTATTCATTCGAATCTTGTATTCAGACTACTTCCAGAATGATCTTGTATACTCAGTGTTAATATTAAAACTTTCTACAAGCTTACTTAAGTATTATCGTTTAAATAACACAAGTATATTCTTTAGCGTTTTATGACATGAATTAACGTCTAATATGAGTTGAACAAACCTAATCAACGTAAAACACATTACTCTTATTATTTCTATCGCAGATTTGGCTTCTAAGGCCCATCTAGAGCGAATTCGAATTCGTTGTTTATTTGCTGTTTTTACTTGTTTCAAAGCATTATAACTTACATATTAGGCACTTTTTTGTTAAACATCTTATCCATGTCTGTTTCCAGTCGTTCATTGTTAACCATCAGACGCAGTAGCAGATGAATAGTTGAATCGTGACTTGTTAATTATTGTTGTTACCATGGTGTCTTTATTGACGTTTTCTTGACTTTTTTTTACATTAGGCATGCTTAAATAGTAGTTCTTGATAATTTAGCTATAATATCACACATGTGATTATTGCTTTCTGAGTTTTCCTTAAATAATATGTAGAAGATCTTCGTAAAGTTTAGAATTTGTGGTTAATTACTGAAATCACACTCAAAGTAATAGTTTTTGTACAAAATTACATAATTTTGTGTTATATTTTATATAATTTTCAGTTCTATGATATGTAAGAAATATGGTTAATATAATATCTAGATAATAATTACAATAGTTTTCTAATATATACATTTTTTTTATAGATTTTTTTCAATTATTTTAGATTCAAAAGAAATAATTATTATCTGGGATAAATAATTCCAGAATATGATTTATACATGTTTTTGTTGTTATACAAATATATATTTGAAAAACAAAATTTAAATATTTTTTTAGTTGCAACATGTTTGAGTATTTCCATCATTGTAATTATATTTTGTGTAAATCTATCGAAATAAATTTGTATTTTTATTCTAGTAAATTTTATAATCTTTTCTATCAATGTTTTCTTAGTTGAATAAGTTTATAAGAAATGTAGGAAGTATATTTGATGTCAATTTTGTGTTGTATTTTTTTTAGACAAGTTTGCCAATTTTTTGAAAAAAAAAAAAATCAAGAATACTATTTTTTATTAGTTTGATATAGCATATTTAGAGGACTAATTGGCTTTGTAATTTTTAATTTATATAGGGCTTTAGTTAATGTCTATTTTTTTGTAGTGATGCCATTTGTGAGTAATGTTGAACATCTTGTATTTTTTTCTGACATTCACAATTCGGTGATATTTTTATTTTTATTTTTTTGTAAGTTTCCGTTTAATCTAGTGTAATTAGTTCTAGCTCTATTTATAGTTAATATAATATATCTAGAAATACTGATACCAGCAAACCAAGGATAGGTTGTGTATCCTTTTTGTAGTACCATTTGTATGTTGAGTTCGATTTGTTTATATCAAAATCAAGTTGCATTTTCCAGTTAATTTTTTTTCTTATTAAGATATGTATCTATCTGACCAAAAGATTTTAGTTTGAGTTTAGTAGAGATCTGCTCATTTTAGCATAATAATCTGCGATATCACGATGTGATTGTAGCTTTTGGTGTCTAGGAACGTACTTTAATTGAATATCTTTTCCCATTTTTTTTATTTAGATTTAGTAGTTCAAATATATCGTAAATAATTAGGTAAGATTTGTTCATTTGTTTGAAGTTTCTTTGTAGTGCTTTAGGCCACTCAGAGTCTGTTAGAATTAGTATTTTCTTTTGTGGCAATAGCAAACTGTATCAAACAGCTTTGAAAATTGCAAAACTTTCTGCGTAGTATATATCTAATATAGATACTAATTTATATTTAAGAGCATTTTTTTGGTCCCAAATGGCGCAACCTGTTGCGTCATTATTTTTACTACCATTTGTGTATATAAAGTAATATTCGCTCCATTATTTAAAATATTCTTGGAAATGTCTATAATTCGGAATATGAATGTTATGTTTTACAACTGGTAAAAAAAATCTTATATACAGGATTTTTAGTTGGAGTGTAAATTTTATTAATATATTGTCCGTAATTTACTATTCATATAATTCCAAATAGTTTGTTTAGTTTGATTTTTTCTATATTAATAGATTGGGTGTTGATTCTGTATTGTAGATTAAATGGGTGTATTATATCGTGCTTGGTCTTACAAAGGAATTTAGTTGCATGTTTAATGCGAGGAGTGTTAAAGTCTGTAATTAGTGATTCAACATAAGTTGCTGGAATGGGATTATTCTTCATTACTCCATGAGCTATTTTTATTGCCTTTCTTTCAAAAAATTATATTTTTTTCAACGTGTTTTTTGTTTAATTTGGGAATAAGAGCTAAACTATACTCTAGATTAGGAATTATATAATTTTTGATAAATAGTAGTCGGCAAGTCGGATGACCTCCATATTTAATGGTTGCGATAGATCTAAGAATGTTTAATAGTTTATTACCCTTTGTTATTATCTTGTTAAAATGTTCTTGGAATGATTTTTTTTTATATAATGTTAAACCTAAAATTATTACAGAATATACGATAGGTATCGTGGTAATTCTATTTATATTTACATTATATTTTTTTTCTTGAAAAATATACTATGTTGGATTTTTCTTCTGATATCAGATTTTTTTGTTTTCAACCAATAATTTTATAGTAAGTTTTTCTAATTCAATAAAATTAGTTTTATTTTTATTTTCGGTCGTTAATAACGCTAAATCGTCAGCGTACAGTAAGTATGTGAAGGGATTAGGAATTTGTTCTTGTATATCTGTTAGATAAAAGTTAAGTAACGTAGGAGCCAAGATTGAGCCAAAACATTTAACATTGTACATTTACAGCTTGTTTCCTTTTAAACAATCTTATTTTCTTTCTTTCTTTCAGCACAACTCAGACTTGGAGTTTATGGCTGCTTAGTGTTTTAGTTCCTCAATTGCTCGAAAAGTTTTGCGAAATTAAAACATTTCATTTGTTGTAGCTTTCCAGATCACTTAACATCTGTTTCACTTGGTTTACTTAACTTCTGTTTCACTTCGCGTGTTTGTCACCCCTACAGCCTCCATCATGAAAAATTGATGCTAAACTTTAGTTCTTACTGCTTTTAATAATGGAATGGAATTTTTAGAAACCTCTTAAGACCTATGCCAAAGGTACCGGGTTCTAATCGCAGCTGAAGCATGGATGTGAATTTTAAGTAGCATCGCAATCATAATCGTGACTTGCCGAAGTCGAAGTTCCTTAAAAGGTCCCATACAAAATAAAGTTTACAAAGTTTTTTTTAACAGCTATGATTACTCTCGACTCTTACATGTAACACAATTTGAAGTAGACACTCAGAAATATATATCATATCCAGCCATTTTCTATCCATTTCTGGATGAAGGAAGCCCTTTTCTATCTACCTCGGTCTGATGCTATCCTAAGCCTTGAAGCTTCGCTCCTTAAAAACGCTTGATTTCATCTACCCGTGGACGCTTGATTTCATTTGGACGTCGTCTCGGTCGTTTCTTTTCTATATAAATCCAATGTAGTATATTTGTCGTCCATCTTCCATCTGTTCGTCTAGCTATGTAACCGATCCACCTCTACTTCACCTTCGCAGTCTTGATTATATCTTCTATCTTTGTTTGTGTGCGTATCCATTCGTCTTGCTGTCCCTCCTAGTTATTCCTAGCATGCATCTCTCCATTACTCTTTATGTGACTTTTAATCTTTGAGTAATATGCCAATTCAATGCCCTGGTTTTACAACCATACACCATTACAGGTAAGACACACTGATAATAAATTTTACGCTTCACACACATTGGTAGTTTGCTTTTGGAAATAAAAAGTAGTCTCTCAAAAACTCCACGCCATTTTACATCTTCTATTTATTTCATCCGTCAACTTGGCATTCGATGTTTTGAGTTGCCCTAGATAAACATACTCATCAATTACACCGCTAATCTTTATTTCCTTCTTTGCAGCACGTTGATTTTGATTTTACATTACTTTTGTTTCACGTTAATTCATTTTAAGGCCTATTTTCGAACTCTCACTACACAGCTCTTCCATTCTGATTTTAGTTCTTCTACACTTGAAGCAAACAGGACTATATCATCAGCGAATCGTAGGGATAAAGATATTCGCCATTGACCTTTATTCCAACATCATCCGAGTTTACATTTTGGAACTCTCTCTCCAGGACAGCTGAAAACAGTTTTCGAGAAATTGAATCTCCTTGACTTACCCCTTTTCTAACTTTAAACTTTTCATTCTCTTGATATAGTCTCATGACAGACGTGGCAGTCGAGTAAATATTTCACAGTAACTTAATGTATGCACTTTCGATGCCTTAATGTTCAAGTAATTTAAGTACTGCTGCCAAGGAGAGGGAATCGAAAGCTTTTCAAAATCTATGAATCCCGGACATAGTGGGAGCTCTTATTCATTAGTCCTTTCAATAACTTTGTATGTGGTCCATTGCGCTAAATCCACGACGAATTCCGGCTTGTTCGCTTCCCTGGTTAAGTCTCGTTCAATACGATTCAAAATAACTTTGGTGAACGTTTTGTATAGAACTGACAGTAAACTAATTTGTCTGTAGTTTTCGACGTGTTCTTTTTCCCCTTTCTTGTCCAACAAATGATGATAGCATTATTACAACTTAGCGGTATTTATCTCTTCCTCAGACACATTAAGAATAATTTGGCAAGTTCCTTTTTCATCTTTTCACCTCCCCATGCAAACGTCTCTGCTGTGAGTCCATCTTCTCATGGCTATTTTCCGTTCTTAATCCCTCGAATTACTTTTCTTCTGAATCTTCTTTTCTCAGTTCTTTTTCGGAGTAATACAATTATATAATATAATTATATTACAAGATAAAATTAATTTTATGGGTGGTAACAGCACTTGGCCCTATATATATACAGGGTGTAACAAAAGTCTCTTGTCATAGGCCAACTTGGTTATGAGTACAGATACGAAAACATGTCAGAGGGAAAAGTGGCTGGAAATGATCGGTTTTCAATCTAAAGTAGTTGATTTTTCCAAATCGGACCAGCCGTTTGGGCTCCACACTGGTGGAGCGCCCAGTTAGAACGAAAAATGCAACGTTGCCAGTCGTACTGTGATGATCATAGGCACATTATGTCATGTAGTAATGAAACGGAAAGCAAGGAAGAAGTATGCCGGAGGGAAGGAACAAGAATAATACACATCTCGGTTGCAAACATTATCATAGTGGGGTTCAGAGGCGGGTAGGGGTAGGGGTGATGAAATTCGTAACGTGTTGAAAGTTGTAAATGTCATAACATGTGGGCCAAATGTCACATTTGCGTTTCGGACAACAAAAGATGTAAGAACGTTCCAATAAACATGGGTCCTACGCCACCTCGTTTTCGAGATACAGGGTTGCCAACTTGGAATCCAAAATCATCGCCTGACCAGTAGAATTGAAGACAAAGATGTGAACAAATGTCGGGAGGTTATTCCTGACATCAAAACAAGCAATATAGTCTTCTTGAGGTTGTCGAATTCCCGTGGCTGTAAAAGATACAGGGTTGCCAACGTGGATTCCACAATTAACGTTAAAGACGTGGAACCCGTCGGTTGGTGATCTCTGAGATCATAACAAGCAAGAAAGTCCTCTTGCATTGTGTTCGAATTCTTGTGCGTGTAAGAAATACAGGGTTGCCAACTGTGTGAGGCATTATCGAGTGTCACCTTAAAATAATTTATGGAAAAGGGAGCAAATGACAAATGTACGCTTGTAACCTGATACCTACGGGAGGGTGACACGTGACCAAGCACAAATCATCAATGTTGCCCAAGCAATGTTGTCACTACAACACAAACGCATAGTTTGTTAACTGGAACAGATACCTTTCATCGCATGAAAAGCTGTTGTGTAAGTAGTCAAATGAAATTAAGAGAAAGTTCGTTTGTCAGTGTTGCCAACTACGGTAGCTATGAAGTTCGAACATGGAGAAAGTACGGTGTCCGTATCGAGAAACGAACAAATGTTATTGCAATTAAACTACTAGTCACCTATTTTGTATTGCACGTATCTGAGGCTGTGCAGGTTCGAAACCGAAGACAATCCCGATGAAGGTATCCATGTTTTGCCTTACTTTCATAATCCCAGTCACGAAATTTAGGTGTATTTCCTCATGCACACAGTCGAGTTCGGGCATTTCCTCAATCACACAGTGCATTTCAGTGTATTTCCCTCAGTCACACCAGGTACACATATGACATAAAGTACCATGACTACGTAGTGTTGTGTCTAAGTACGAACGGTGACAACGCGTTACCTTGGGGAGTGGATAGGTGCGTGGGTTCGAATCCCACATTGACACGCGATGCTTATGGATTTTAGAGTTTAACGATTTTCAATGTCGGGTTTAGTAGCATACGTATGAATAAGAATGACACATCCAAGGTACAGAAAGCATATTCAAGCATCGTTTCTATGGTTTGGAGGGTTATTATGCAGTGTTGCAACCCGAAAAGTGGTATTTTCATAACTATCGGGAAACGTTCGAGATGTCGATTCCACACAAACACCATCCGGATTGTTGAGGTATAGGAACAATGTACGTGACGTTTTCCACATTAAATCATATGGGATATTTTCTTTCTACGCTATTCACAACTGTACCGTTTTCGGTGGCTCCTCTGTCACACCCGTTACGCCCTATATGCTGTGTATTCTGTTGTTTACTCTCTACATTGCAGTCTTTTATTCTATAGTATTGGTGTTGTACTACATTTGTTCGTTTCTCGATACGGACACCGTACTTTCTCCATGTTCGAGCTTCATAGCTACCGTAGTTGGCAACACTGACAAATGAACTTTCGCTTAATTTCATTCACTACTTATACAACAGCTTTTCATGTGATAAAAGGTATCTGTTCCAGTTAACAAACTATCTGTTCCAGTTAACAAACTATGTGTTTGTGTTGGAGTGACAACATTCCGTGTGCGATACTGCTGATATGTGCTTGGTCACGTGTCCCCCTCCCGTAGGTATCAGGTTACAAGCGTACATTTGTCATTTACTGCCTTTTTCATAAATGATTTTGAGGTGACACTCGATAAAACCTCACACAACTGGCAATCATGTATTTCTTACACGCACAGGAATTCGAACACAATGCAAGAGGACTTTCTTGCTTGTTATGATCTCAGAGATCACCAACCGAAGGGTTCCACGTTTTTAACGTCAATTCCAATAGCCATACGTCAACTGTGGAATCCCTGTATCTCTTACAGCTACGGGTGTTCGACAACCTCAAGATGGCTATATTGCTTGTTTTGATGTCAGGAATAACCTCCCGACGTTTGTTCACATCTTTGTCTTCAATTCTACTGGTCAGGAGGCGATTTTGGATTCCAAGTTGGCAACCCTGTGTCTCGAAAACGGGGCGGCGTAGGACCCATGTTTATTGGAACGTTCTTTCATCTTTTGTTGTCCGAAACGCACCTGTGACGTTTGGTCCACATGTTATGACATTTACAACTTACAACGCGTTACGAATTTCATCATCCCTACCTTCCCCTGAACCCCACTACGGTAATGATTGCAACCGAGATGTGTATTATTCTTGTTCCTTCCCTCCGACATACTTCTTCCTTGCTTTCCGTTTCATTACTACATGACATAATGAGCTCATGATTATCACAGTACTACTGGCAACGTTGCATTTTTCGTTCTCATCGGGCGCTCCACCAGTGTGGAGCCCAAACGGCTGGTCCGATTTGGAACATTCAACGTTTTTAGATTGAAAACCGATCATTTCCAGCCACTTTTCCCTCTGACATGTTTTCGTATCTGTACTCATAACCAAGTTGGCCTATGACAAGGGACTTTTGTCACACTCTGTATATATATAATGCAGCTGGCAATGGCAGCGGTCAGCAGTCCTGCATGAAATCAGATTGTCAAAATTCTCGGGTTTAGACTGTAGACTGTCAGGAAACCGACACTGCAACTCGAACGGACCTATACGTGGTGACTGAACTGTCGGTCACTTGCAGAAAAAGACAAATTTATAAGAACTGGAGAATGAACAAGAGATTTAAGTAAAACATCATAAGACTATCAAAAGTGTGGAGTAAGAATGAAGAACAGCTGGAACTACTACAGTCAAGGCACAAGTTCTACTTCAAATGATCAGAAAATGGAAAACCGACACGCGTTGGCTTTATACTAAATCAAGAGCTGAAGACACGGGTCACAGAAATTGAAGGAATTTCAGATGGAATGGCACGAATCATAATAAAGTTAATCAAGAGAAACAATTTAGAAGTTATACAAGTATATGTTCCAGCAATGTCACATCCGGAGGTGGAATTCGTAGACCTATACGAGGAGATACAGAAGATTGTGGATAATAGCAAATCCCATTACAAAATTGTAATTGGAAACTTAAATGCGAAAGTAGAAACTAAGCAGAGCAGAGACAATGAAGTGGGAAACTTTGGATTTTGCAAAAGAAACAAGAGGAGAAAAGTTAGTGGAATTCTCAGAAGCCAACAAACTGTTCATTTCCAATACATTTTTCAAGAAATCGCCCCAGATAAAGTGAACATGGAAAGGCCCAAATGGGACTAAAAATGAAATAGACTACGTTTTATCGAATAACAGGGAAAATGTGTCTGTTCAGAATAGGTTCAAAATTCCCAAGTGATCATAGGCTGGTAAGATGTAAGCTGAAACTAAATAATAAACTTGCGAGAAAGAAGCTTTTCAGAGGAAAACCGCCACTCTTAGATCTGGAAAATCTAGGAAAACAGACAGACATTCGAGATAGAACTAAGCAACAGTTTTAGCGCCTTGGAAGAGTTCGAAGATAAAGAAGACATCAATAGGAGAAATAAAATACAGACTGCGATAGTAAGAAAGACAACCAAGGAAATAGCAGGCACCAGAAAGAAAAGAGAGCAAAATCTCAGAATATAACTCTTGATTAAGAAAAGAAGGGAAATGAAAGAAGAGGAAAATTACATAAAAACGATTGAATACATGGAACTAAATAAAACCGTAAGGAAGAAAATGGGAGGATGTACGAAGATACAACCAAAATCTTGTTAGAAATGCAATCGAAGAAAACAGGAGCCTGAAGAAAAACAGCAGCTCATGATAGTGAAAAAGCAAATAATAGCAGTTAAGAGACCAGACGGGACAGTAACACGAAATAAGGAAGAAATTATAAAAACATTTGAAAATTTCTCCAGAGAATTGTATTACTCCAAAGAAGAACTAGGAAAAGAAGATTTAGAAGAAAATGTTGTACATGTACCAAACGTAATGAAAGAAGTGGATAAAGTACTTCCAGGGTTGACCAACGGAAAACCGCCAGAAGATGGACTAACAGCAAAGATGTTTAAATGGGGTGGTGAAAAGATGAAAGAGAATAAAACATTGGTAAACTTTATTTTTATATGGGCCAGTCTAGTAACTTCGAACTTCAACCAGTCACGATTCGCCCTTTAGCCATTAAAATCTACACCCGGCCGGCAGATGAAAGAGGAACTTGCCAAATTATTCTCAATGTGCCTGAGGAAGAGAGAAATACCGTCAAGCTGGGATAATGCTATAATCATTTGTTGGACAAGAAAGGGGAAAAAGAACGCGTCTAAAAATGCAGACCAATTAGTATATTGTCAGTTCTATACAAAATGTTCACCAAAGTTATTTTGAATCGTATTGAACGAGACTTAACCAGGGAAGCGAACAAGACGGATTTCGTCGTGGATCTCGCACAATGGACCACACACATGGAATGAAGTTATTAAAAGGACTAATGAATATGAACTTCCACTATGTCTAGGATTCACACATTTTGAAAAAGCTTTCGATTTCCTCTCCTTGGTAGCAGTACTTAAATCACTTAAACATCAGGGCATCGAAAGTGCATACATCAAGTTATTGCGAAACATTTACTCAACTGCTGCATCTGTAATTAGACTACATAAAGAAAGTGAAAAGTTTAAAGTTGGAAATGGGGTAAGGCAAGGAGATTCGATTTCTCCAAAACTGTTTTCAACCATCCTGAAAATTGTGTTTCAAAAGATGAACTGGGATGAAGTTGGATTAAAGACCATGGTGAATATTTTCATCACCTACGATTCGCTGATGATATAGTCCTGTTTGCTTCAAGTGCAGAAGAACTACAAACCAGAATGGAAGAGTTGTGAAATGAGAGTTCGAAAATTTGCCTTAAAATGAATTTACGTAAAACAAAAGTAATATTAAATCAACATGGTTCAAAGAAGGAAATAAAGATTAGCGGAGAAACAATAGGCATAGTTGATGAGTATGTTTACTAGGGCCAGCTCGAAACTTCGAATGCTAAGTTGGCTGATGAAACAAATAGAAGATGTAAAATCGAGTTCGTTTGAAAGACTACACTTTATTTCCAAAAGCAAACTACCAATGTGTCTGAAGCGTAAAGTCAATGTGTCTTACCTGTAATGATGTACGGCTGTGAAACTTGGACACTGAATGCGCAAACGACTCACACAGAGAGAAATGGAGAGATGCATGCTAGGAATAACCAGGAGGGACAGGAAGATAAATGAATGGGTTCGGGTACAAACAAAAGTAGAAAATATAATCAAGACTGCGAAAAAGATGAAGTGGAGATGGGCCGGTCACATAGCTAGACGAACAGATGGAAGGCGGACGACAACTGTACTACAGTGGATTCCAAGAGAAAAGAAACGACCGAGACGACGTTCAAATGCTAGATGAGTAGATGAAATCAAGCGTTTTTCAGGATCGGAGCTACATGGATGAGGATAGCATCAGACCGAGATACGTGGAAAGAAAAGGGGGAGGCCTTCATCCAGCAGTGGATAGAAAACGGCTGTATAT
>JAGDQP010002825.1:79416-100107 GCA_022664845.1 Lepisma saccharinum
AGAGAGAGAGAGAGAGAGAGAGAGAGAGAGAGAGAGAGAGCTCCTGTGTAGCCTAGTATGTAGCGCGCGCTCGACTTCAGTGCGAGCGGTACCGGGTTCGATTCCCGGCGGGAATCAACAAATTTCGGTGTTTACCCAGCATCGTGAGGGCAATTGGGGAGCTGCTGTGAATAAAAGACAGTGGCGATCACAGTGAGAGCTTTGGCTCTCCTCTCTCAACCCGTCTGGTCAGCGTGGGAGCAGTAGACCAACTCCTTCCTTCGGGGAGAGGCCTTATCCACTAGTAGATTGAATATGACTGATGTGATATATATATATATACACATCCCTAGCTCCCTAGGGAGTGATGTAAAAATAATCGAAAACGACCGATATTAATGACGAATCTATAGTTTTCGGGGTCGCTGAGATGAATAGTGTCTCTCCCGATGTTGTTTAAATCCAAGGTCAGTACCCATCGGCATGAGGGTGATAAGGGGAGAAAAATAAAATGTCCAAGTGACAGATAGAATTCATTCGTTTTGCTGCCGAACAGAAGATTGGGATAAATATATACGCCGGGAACCAGCTAGTATTTACATAAAGTAACTTCGGGTATAGATAGGTCGGGGGCGCTTAAACTCATACTCGCCCCGGGTGCTTAAACCTTTAGCTACGATTCTGTTGTAACTAAACATCACTAACAATCAACGCTGTTGATTGCATTTTGACAGAAGGTAGACTAATAACACAGCCAATTATAAGTCACGTTATAGTTAGATCACAATAGAAAAGGAAAGGAGTCTTTAGTGAAGGAACGAAGAGAGACTATTGATATTATTGAACAATAATGATTTGATACCGAGCCGCCGTAGCTCAGTGGTAGAGCGTAGGCGTAGCATTCGGAAGGTCGTGGGTTTGATCCCAGTGGCCGACCATCCTGACTGAGGTTTTTCCTCAGCCACTCCAGTGGGCCCTGTCAGATACCTTCCCGAATCCTTTCCCCTCTCTTATCCTGGCTTGAACCTTAGATGCCTAAAGGCCATAAATTCAAAACACTAATAATTTGATCTGACATTAGTGTGGTGCTTAGAGAAGATATCTATTACATGGAAGATCAGATTAAAATTACATGGAGATGATGGATAAGATTTATGATTTGTCTATAGAATATGAAATAAAGGCAGTCTCTAGAAATCTGAGGCAGTAGGTAGTTTTCACCTAAGTGTTATTCAAATATAGACTCGAATATTAAAGACTTCTTTGAGAAATATTGAGTTTCACATTCATTAACATGAGATTCTCTTCCTGGATGATCAACAACAATTTCTCGGATTCTTTTCCGTTAATTACTAAATACAAATAAATGTGTGCTCAGTTTGGTAGTGTTGTCTTCGCATTCGGGGGCCCTGCCGCCCTGGATTCGATGTCAACGCCGACCTTCCTGACTGAGTTCGGGCAGCTGTATCTGCACGGTATCCAGGATTTTCCTCAGTCACACCTACACCAGGGGTAAATGCCGAGATGCTACCTTCAACTTTGGTCCTGGCAGACTCCTTTCCGCAGTTTCCATTACTCTATTCCGGCCTGTGACATAGATGCCTAAAGGCCATACATAAATTTAAAATCAACAAATGAACAGAAGATTTGTTTAATGCACATTCACGTTCTCGTCAGGTCTAACAAAATCTCCATTCAGGTCAAAAAACTTTGGAAGACACGTAAATTGTTCATATCATCCAAAGATTTTGTGATGGAATCTCTTCCTCACCGACGTTGTTACTTCAGAAGAAATTGATAACATTCCGCTGACGTTTTAGTGTCTGACCGTTCGGTCATTCAACTACACTCCAATATTCAGCAAGAAAAGGTTAAAAAGAGAAGAAAAATACGTTTACTTACGTCAAAATGCCACTCTGATCCACGCTTGTCGTCGCACTCACTTCCCTTTGAGCGTATGCAGGGACTGCAAGCTCTGTGTGTAAACTGTAAATTGATGACTGTTCTTTAGGTAATGCAGTGTTTACGAGAAAGACAACAGCGCCATCGCTATAGGTCGGTTGATACTTGAACTACATGTATTGTACCTCGAACAATGTAGATAAAGCTGTTGTCACTCAAGCGTGGTTGCTGGGATTCTGCAACAAAATCATTTTGACTTACCACAGTTGAAAGCCGAAAGGTTGTATGAAATGCGAAACTCGGCTGCCGTCTACGAGCCTGCAGGTTCGAATCTACCCTGAAGTGTGGATGTTTGTAGTTTTTGCACTCGTTTAATTGAAACGGGTTCAAATCAATAGTTACTAAAATTGCCCAAACATGTTTTCACCACAGTGAGCGACCTTCATTTGTTGCATAATTTATTGATATAACAGAGCGTTTACACTGCCTATCGTAGGGTTACCACTAGGGATATCCACATTTTCCGAAAAATATCTTTCACATTATATTTTAATATTTGGGGTTTCATATAGAAAGAAGTATAACATTAAAATTTTTGAAATTAAGGGTCAGTCAGTCCATCTGAAATTGTCCAGCATGGTTACTTGACCTCTTTTGAAAGTTATTATTATTATTTTTTAAATATTTATATCCCTTACAGTGGCGGTTGGTGATATGATTCCACGACAAAAGACCGAATGTAAAAAGAGCGAATGACGAAAGAGCGACTCCAGAAAAGCGAATACAAATAGGGCGAATGACAAAAAGGGCGACCTACTAAAAGAGCGAATGACAGAAAGAGCGACTACCGAAAGGGCGAATGGGGAAAAAGCGAAAGACAAAAATAGCGAATAACAAAAAGAGCGACTACTAAAAGGGCGAACGCCAAAAGAGCGACTACCAGAAGGGCGAATGCCAAAAGAGCGAATGACAAAAAGGGCGAGTCACAAAAAGGACGCGTCACAAAAAGGGCGTATGACAAAAAGAGCAAATGACCAAAAAGTCGATTAACAAAACGGGCGAATGACAAAAGGGTCGACTCACAATAAGGTTGAATGAAAAAACAGCGAATGACAGAAAAGTCGAATCACAAGAAGGTCGAATCACAAAAAGAGCGGTAGCACGACACAAGATCGAATGTGAAAAGAGCGAACGTCAAAATAGCGACTCCAGAAAAGCGAACACAAATAGGGTGAATGATAAAAAGGACGACCTACTAAAAGAGCAAATAACAAAAAGAGCGACTACCGAAAGGGTGAATGCCAAAAGACCGAATGACAAAGAGAGCAAATGACAAAAAGGTTGAATCACAACAAGAGCGAATGACAAATGGAGCGAATGACAAAAAGGTCGGATCACAAAAATAGCGAATCACAAAAAAGTCGAATGACAAAACGATCAAATCACAAGGAGGGCGAATGACAAAAAGGTCGAATCTCACAAAGGTCGAATGACAAAAAACTTGAATGCCAAAAAGGACGAATAACAAAAAGAGTGAATTACAAAAAGGGTGAATGACAAAAAGAGCGAATGAACTCTTGATGCAGGGCCGTTCTGTCTCGGGCCTTTCTGTCCTCGCTCTTTTGTCCGGGCCCTTCTTTTACGATAGCAACTTCACAAGCTTATAACAATTAAAATATGTGCACATACCTTGGATGATAAACTATAATATTATTATTATTATTATTATTGATTAATAATAGTGAGTTGAATAATTCATGAAACTATAATCTCCATCATAACACTTAAGGTTCTTAAATTTTAATAATTTTGTCTTCAGATATGGAAACTCCCAGTTCTTCGTTAGGAACCCGCTTTCCTTTGTTATTTTTCACAAAGAAATACACCTTTTAGCACAGGGCCGCGCGAAAAGATACATTTAAAATTTGAAACGGCTGATTTTCACACACAACTTAGTTATTATAAATGCCAATTTTTGTATCAAGTTTTGTTCCGATCGGTTCAAAATTGAGGATTTTTTAAAAAGTTCAAACGGCTACCATTTTGAAACTTTTCCTCCGATCATGAACCCATCCAAGATATTTAGACAACCAATTATTGTCTAAGTTTGGTTTCAATCCGTTAAAAATTACGTCATTTCTCTCTCTCGGGTAGATTTTGTGTCAGGGGTGACGATCGGAGAAATTATATAGAAAATGGAACACAAGATAGCTACACTTATAAATACTCTTACCTAAGTTCAAAAGGATAAATTAAAATTCAATAATTACAAGAATGAAGTACATTTATTTAGATCCATATCTCCACCACCGTGAAGTACAGTTTTATTTAACATTTGCTTAAAAAATTAGTTTCATTACATATATCAAAGTTACTGCTACTTCGAATTTGTTGATTACAAGAATATAAGACACAAAAAACTAGTTTTAAAACGGATTTTTTTTTTCACGACTATCGTTACATGTGGTATCGCTACAAAACGAATCGATAATTTCTATCATTCAGAACCTTCTCTACACAATGTGTTAAACTAAAAAAAAAGCAACAAGAAAATACGAGTTATTAAGGTTAATGTAAAGCAACGATCTCCAACAAAAGATGGCAGCACTACCTCAGCATATGTCTAATGTATATTCATTGTTACACGAAATTTCATTGGTGCTGCTACAAATTCTAGCCTAAAGAGTCCAAATTTTCAGGGAAGAAAGTTCATAACCAATTCAAGAGCATGATCGATGCAGATTTTTAATTTTCCTTTTTGTTCATTGTTGAAAGAGCTTCATTGTTATAGGTTTCAACATTCACAACAACAATGAGTGAAAACAAAAATAAAAAATCGACATCGATCATGCTGTTGAATTGCTTATGAACTTTCTTCCATGAAAGTTTGAACTCTTCTAGGCTTGAATTTATAGAAGCAGCAAGGAAATTTCGTGCAACGATAAGAATATATTAGACATATACGGTGATAGTGCTGCCATCTTTTGTTGTCGATCGTTGCTTTACATTATCCTTCAGTAAGAAATACAGTATTTAATAAATAATTAAAGTGGCTATGCACTGTTATGTAATTAAATGGTCTTTTCTGTTGACTTAGCTACTATTTCTATGTAGTGCAACTCTAATATAGAAAACTTCGTATTCATTAAATATGCCTATTGCCTAAAATACAGACGTTCGGGACGTCCGAAAGCTACTACATTCTCCATTGTTTAAGATTTCAATAAAATGAAGCATGATTAAAAAGTTAGACAGCGTTATGCATTACTAGACCAAGCGACATTTCTTTTTTTCTATATGGCGTATTCTGTTGGAGAATAATATACACTATTTAAAAAAATCGCTATCAATGTATTGGCAAGAAATATTCATAAAGGTTCAGTAAATGCTCATGAACTGTAGACTTAATTATCTCTAAACAAATTTTTGGCGCTTGGTCTAGTGATGCATAACGCTCTCCAATTATGTAAGCAAAATATTTAAATTACCAAACTATGAATATTATTCGAGCTCAAATGGAAAATAAACAATAAAAATATTCTAACATTATTGATTATTGGCCTGCGTTATATTAAACTACATTTACGTATTAGTATTGTTGGAAGCTTCTTTACATTTTATTGTTTTAAGTATATTCATTCGTGATAACTAATCCTCATACTCGTTACCGAGCATACTCTGATAAAGTGAAAAATACTCACCGTAGTTAATTACAACACAAAACGAAACGAATATCTGAATATTAGAAATGGGTGGCTTAACCATGTCATGTTAGAAAAAGCACAATTGTTGTAGTAGTTATAACTTATCCTACACAAATCCAGCATTCTCTCTATTAAGATACCTGCCGGCTGATGTGAACAGCAGATCTTGCAAAATAAAGTATTTTCTGCAGGTAAGTAGCCGTACACTTAAATAAAATGAAGTCAGTTGAATGAGAGAATGGATTTAACCAATAGAATCTAATTATAGTGTAAAAGGTTAGTGAGGAAACAAAATTGCACTTATAGTTTAGCTGCTGACAAGCGAACATACTGATGGGGCAGAAAAAGTTCTAAATTTCTTTCTTCCATAATAGTTAGAATGTCAAAATATGTGCACATACAAATTTTGTAAACTCGAGGGCAATTACTTTGGGAGATAACTTATCGATGATATAATAGTCAGATTCTTGTTTCTAGAGAGTGAAGAAAAAGTGTGGAAATGTCCTTCTATTTGTAAAATGCTGAAAGAAATGGAAAGCAAATACATAGTAATGGGTACAATGTGGAAGGCGCTACATGTTGGGGGTATGTTCTTCACGGCCTCCATTTTGAAGTCCGCCATATTGAATCTCGATTTGTTTTCTTAAATGGGATGGGGGTCGTGTACTATGTCATTTGGAGCTAGAATTTTACGAAAAACACGTTTCTGAAGTCAGTTTTGCCGTAAATATAGTATTGTGAGAGGTAACGCTAAGTGACATTAGTGTTGGCTAATGATACAAAAGCCTGAAAACATCCATTTTGTTTTGAAATAATAGAGAAATTGAAATCTAAACGCACACAAATTGTTTCTGATTACATTGCCATATCGATATGCGTTTACATGCATTCACTTCACGTTTCCTTCATTATTTTAAAACCAAATGGTGTTTTCAGGTTATTGCATCAGTAGCCTATACCATTGAGTATATATGGTCTAGGCCTATACTAATGTCACACACAATTATCTCTTGCAATAATATATTTATGGCAAAACTGACTTTAGAAACATGTTCCCGTAAAATTCTAGTCCAGAATGACTATTTAAGAAAATCTATCGAGATTCAATATGGCGGACTTCAAGATGGCGGCCGTGAAGAACAACTAGTGCCCTCCACCCAATACCCATTACTATGTATTTGGTTTCCATTTATTTTCAGCATTTTACAAATATAAGGGTCTTTTCACACTTTTTCTTCACACTCCAAAAACAAGAATCTGACTATTATATCATCAATATCTCTCAAAGTTATTGCCCTCGAGTTGCCAAAATTTGTATGTGCATGTATTTTGACATTCTAATCATGATGGGAAAAGAACATTTTTCTGCCCCATCAGTATGTTTGCTTGTGAGTTTAACAAGTCACCATATATGACCAAATAAAAAGAAATACATAAAAATCATTTTCCTACCAAGTAATTAGAGACTAGCAAGGGTTACCAGGAAGGTAATAGAAAAGTCTGAAACAGAATTAAATAAATTACCCCTGACAGAAAGATCATCGAAAAAAGTCGATAATATTCCACACTGGAAATGAAGAAATACATATGAAACTTTATATACGGGCCAGATATACTGGGCTGCTACAATATTATCCTAAAAAAATGGCAAATTCAACTGAACTTTAAATCTAACAACATTGTCATAACCAAAAAACTACTAATACACTATACCTAGCTAACAGAAGATGCGTGAAAACAAGGTCTGTGTGCTGATTCCTGTTTAAATATACTGTACGTTATTTTCTGTTTTAGTTGAAGGCCCTACTTTTTATTCACTGAGCATGAATTCTTACATACTATAATTAATTTGACACTTCGTTACAGATTGAATTATGTTCAAACTACCCACGAAAGGAAGTGAATGTCGCCTTAGACTCATTTCATCATGTTTGAACCTTTATTACACTTGAGCTCGAAGTTGTGGACTACTCCTCGGAGAAAGTCAGAAAGTGGTCTATTTCAAAAATTTTCTACAACTCTTCTTATATTCTAAGCGCATCGTCTGTACACAAGCCTTCCTTGTGGTGGTTGATGCCAGGCAATGTACTGCTCAATCTGAACTTCGTTGAGCGACTGCTCCTTTTTTTATTGCATCAATAAGCGTCCAAACGTTTGGATGGTGCGCATCCAGGAGATGGTTGAATCTTCTATGCCATAGTAGTGGTGTTTAAGATTCTCCCAGCCCTTTCCACCAAAATTTGATCACCTGTGCCCCATTAATCTTAATTTTGATACGTTTCCCGGAAGTCGTGAACCCCAGGGGATCACCTGGAGTTACTTCCATGCCCCCAGCCCTGTTCTTAGACCCCACCCCCGTTTTCAGAACATCGTGAGAAAATTTTTGGTTGCATCGTCATAATATTTCAATTAAAAAAGTATATATGATATGACTCAACAATCTTCGACAACAAGAAAAAAGCAATGAAATATCACTGGGTAAGTAAAAGATATGTAAAAATCCAACTTGATTACAAATAGAATATTGACGGAATTAACCATATCTCGAATATAAACGATATTCGGTAGAACTGAAGCGTGAGAATGGAAGAATACTTGTGCCAAGGTGTCCCATAATGAGGCTTGAACCAATGTTTCGCCTTTGAGAAATCTTATATGGAGACTAGTGTGTAATATCTAGAATAAGGATAGTCTAATATTGAAGAAAAGCAAACAATCACGACATACAATATGTAATGAATTGCATGTTTAAATATAGTTAAAATTATTTTTGGTATAATGACCCGAAAAGTGACAGTTTTAAAGAAACATATCTTCAAACTTGGTTGTCTGCATTAGGAAATATAATTCAAAGACTCTCATTAAGGATAGACAAGCAAAGAAACAAACAAAAAAATCTTGATTTTATTTTTGGCTGGCGAGAGGAAAACGTCTTTTCTGAGTTCCGATTTGTCTTAAACTAAAATGATAATATTGGTTGGGGGTGGAAGACAGGAAGGAGAGAAGAGAAAGAGAGAGAGAGAAGAGAAAGAGAGAGAGAGAGAGAGAGAGAGAGAGAGCATGTAATGCAAGCCAATGTTCTTGTGGTTACGCGAAACAGCTGTTAATATAGTCTTGTGGCTATGTAATGTGAACTCAAGGAACACACTTCCGCTTTGGGATGGGAAGAAAACACATTTTTGGCGCTGTGTGAAGAGGGGAGAAGACACATACACGTGGGAACCTTTTAAGAGATGTGTAGAGACTAACGTAAATTAAAAGAAACAAAAAATGAAATGTGATTTTTTTGCTACACATGGAAGGTTAGGAATGATGTCATAGCTTCCTCTTGGAGTTCATGGGAAAACAATAGCTAGTGTCTACGAACCATAACAACATATTTGTCACGCGTCTATTTTCCGGCAGTTAATGATCATCTGTGACAACATATTTGATTGGTAAAAGTTTGTACCGGACAGAGGTTCAAAAGTTCACTCACAAAAGATGAGAGATTCCCGTGAGAGAATAACGTAACTAGAATATCTTAGAATAACCCCTGACATTCCCCCATGGTATATTCGAGGGCTGTGGGACGGAAACGTGGCAGGACAAACTTATATATATAGGGCTGTTTAACATATTCGAGTATCAATTGATAGTTGAATTTCCCCGGTGACAGTGCTTGATTATTTTGGGGTGTTTTTGAGATAAAGAGAAGACAGATATCAAGGTAAGACATTTAGAATTTTCTGTAAGATCATATATATTTCTTTTGTGTACAGAGAGAAATAATATTAATTTTTATATTGCAAAGTAATTGAACTTTACTGTGCTCTTACAATTTTATCGAGAAATTTTTGACGAAGCATTGGACAGGTAGAAGACATTAGAAGCTTTGAGCCCACCAACCGAGCATTTTGACTATGTGTTTTAGTTTTTTTTAATCAAACCCTTTGATTTTAGTTATATCAGGCAAATATAGGAATGGTATCTTGAACTTGATCCGTGGCTGACTTTTTTAAAAAAATGTTTTAGCAATCAAAGTCTGAGACGTCTTAAAACTATAAATAAAATCCAATTTTGTATATTTGCTGGTTCACTGTTACGAAATGTGTTGTGAACAAACAAACTCAGAATGTAGTCTTTGCGATATTAAATTAAAATCGGCGTGGTTCCGTTAGCTAGTAATTGACAAGTCGTAGAAACAATCCTTGATGGTGACTTCAGACGGACTGTTACAGTCATATAAAATAAATAAATAACAGGGCCTATGGTTTTGAATATTCCACACAAAATAAATAGCGGCCGTAGCTCTGTTGCTTAGGAAGTTGACGAAAACAACTGCATTGGCTGGTCGTTTTGAGTACGATTTTCTGGTTTTCTTAGCCATGTAAAGCTAATAACATAACAATGGTGATACATATAGTATATAGATAGAAATGAAATAGTAAAATATGAGCTGTAACTACTTTGCAAGGAGTTGTGGAGGGCGACCGTAGCTCTGTTGCTTTGTTTTCGAAAGTTTTTTTTTGGAATGAATGTAATGACTAATGAGATTTATTTCATTTATACATAACAAATAATATAGCGATGGTTACGTTACAGAAATCCAAATGGCTATGGTTCAGTTTGAAATATATAGAGTTGTCACGGAAGAGATTCCATGTTGTTGTTGCTTTTTGTTGTATATTCAAAACAAAAGATATAAGCACATTGGCCCATGAAAAACAAACTTGATCGTGGCGTCGTGTGTAGAACGCTGGTTTACTTTAGGGATTTTGAGATGAAGACCGCATACTATATTCTGATTTAACATTATATTGCATTCAAGGTTGACCTGAGCCTAAGTTGCCTAAAGGATAGAAAATAACTTTATTTTTATATGGCCCAGTCTAGTAACTTTGGGCTTCGGCCCATCACAATTCGCCTTTAGTTGTTAAGTGTTAAAATCCACACCCAAGCCCCCGGCCGAGACTCGAACCCGGGACCATCGAGCCGATGGTCTACCGTCGCAGACCACTTGGTCACCCGGTCGGCGTTGCTTAAAGGACATAAATACAAGCTGCTTTGCATACAAACTTTTGCTAAACAGTTCCGTGATAGACTGAAACAATGAATTGTATATTAAGACGGTACTAAACGGATGGACGCCCTGGCGCCCCATCCCTTCCCCCTTTTTTGTTTTCGCCATAATATTAAATAGGAAATTGTCAAGTATTCAGAGTAACTCTCTATAACACGCAGCTCATTGGAAAGTAGATATAAAACCATATTTTTATGTTTGCAAGCAAAACTGGCCAGGGGTGGATGGTCCATTCAGGGTGCCCCTCTCTTGCAAGGGGCCCTTTTAAAACTCGGCTTGTATATGTATAGAAAGCAAATATCCTTAGCAGAAGTGAATACAAGCAGAGTATGAAAACTTTAACGATCAGGGGTGGATTGGTCCATTCAGGTGCCCCTCTCTTGCCGGGGCCCTTTTAAAACTCGGCTTATATATGTATAGAAAGCAAATATCCTTAGCAGAAGTGAATGTAAACAGAGTATGAAAACTTGGGCATTCAGAGGCGGATTGCTCCATTCAGGGTGCCCCCTCTTTTTACAAGCGAACTCTACTTAAAACTCTGTTTATATATATATATATAGAGAGAGAGAGAGAGAGACTAAATTAATATAATTATTACATTGGAAAATAATAATATCCTATTGTGATATTATGCTATTCAGAGAGATACCGCTGAATACTGATATTTAAAGACCTGGAAAGTAGAATGGTGGCCAAGCAATCTTTGAAATTCACTGTCAAATGGATTCTTCTATAGAAACTCAGTCAATGCAGAGATGGTTTTGCAATACAACCAGAAGACTCCTTTAACATTTACTTTAAAGTATATGCCTTGAAACATTATTATTATAGAGTTAGGTTTGTGTCTCTTCATAATCGTGAAAGAGTTCTAAATAATGATTGGCGCTTCCAAACGGTAAGATTATATTAATGATACGAAGAAGGCTAGGAAATACAAATTAACCATATTTGGCTATCGTTAAACTCTTATTTAGCATTACATATAGTATCTGATCATCATCATCATAATAATAATAAAGGTCTGGATTTTGAATTTTGATGAATGTTGGGAAAATGTCGGGAAGGGATATGGAATTTGAAACATTTCACTACTCTTTTCATCGTCTAAGCCCGTGTAAGACTTTAGACCTGCCGCTAAGACATGGAGCAGGGTTAAGAGTTTGACTTTCAACTAGTGGTAGAAAAATAGGGGTAGGGGATAGGGAATACAAAATAACAATATTAGAGTAGTGTATATCAATGCCTAGGTCTTGCTAAGCCAGCACATGGCGTCAAGTCGCGGGAAAACATTAAGATTTTGAGTTTTCATGAATGATATGAAAATGTTGGGAAGGGATGGCGAATACAAAATAACAATACTATAGTAGTGTATCGTGGTGTCAAAGCTTATATAAGACTTCAAATATGGTGTCAAGGGGCGGAAATGGGTTAAGATTTTGTGTTTTCATGAATGATATGAAAATGTTGGGAAGGGATAGGGAATACAAAATAGGAATTATTTACTAGCATATATCAAAGTTATAAGCCATTGAGGAACCTTCAAATATGGTGTCAAGGGGTGGAAATGGGTTAAGATTTCAAGTCTTAAATAATGATATGAAGATGTTGGGAAGGGATAGGGAATACAAAATAACATTATTAGAGTACTCTATCTTAATGGTAAAGCTGCTATAAGACTTCAAATATGGCGTCAAAACTTGGAAAAGGGTTAAGATTTTCACTTTTAATGAATGATACGAAAATGTTGGGAAGGAATAGGGAATACAAAATAACATTATTCGAGTACTCTATCTTAATGGTAAAGCTGCTATAAGACTTCAAATATGGCGTCAAGGCGCGGAAAAGGGTTAAGATTTTGAGTCTTAAATAATGATATGAAAATGTTGCGAAGGGATAAGGAATACAAAATAAGAATCATTCAGTAGCATATTTCGATGCCATAAGCCGTTGGGAAGCCTCTGGGATTTATGAGAAGTGAAAATATCAAGTTTTAGACATACAACATATTTCCAGAGAAACACAAATGGAGGCGTTGTACATCCTTCTTTCGCCTGTCACCCATCACCCATTTGAAAACCTTAGCAATATGGAAGGGCAAGGATGCTTATAACAGTCTTCATGCGTTTTAAAAATATGAAAAGACTTACCCAGTTGCCTCTTTTGCACTGACTGACTAAAAACAAAAGCGAATCCCAATTGGTAGGAGCTGCGCATGCGCATTGTGACATCATGGGAGAAGGCGATGGCTGAGGGGAGATCATAGCAGATACACGTGTGCTGAGCTTAATGGCCATATGGTTGTCATATAGTTTTCTTAGAGAAGTTGGAGAGAAGGTGACTGTCGCATTTATTTCCGGTGCTGCGCTTAATGACCATATGGTTGCCATATGGTCTTCTTAGAGGAGATGGAGGGAGGATGTCTGTCGTCTCTTTCATTTCCGGTGCACGTGAAGCGGATACACGTGTTGAGCTTATTGACCATATGGTTTTGTTAGAGACGTTGGAGAAGGTGATTGTCGCCTCTTATTTCCGGTGCTGTGCTTAATGGCCATATGGTTGCCATATGGTCTTAGAGGAGATGGAGGGAGGCTGTCTGTCGTCTCTTTCATTTCCGGTGCACGGGGAGTGGATACACATGTGTAGAACTTAATGACCATATGGTTTTCTTAGAGAAGTTGGAGAGAGGGGGGAGGGTGACTCTCGCGTCTTTTATTTCCGGTACATACAAGGGGACTGCATTCTGAGTTTGTCTGTTAAGTAGACTAGACGTTAATTTGCTACTCTCTGATATTAACTTTTTGTCTCCCATATTTCCAGATTTGGAATTAATATTCGTTGATTACAATATTTTTATTATTGGATATCCTTGAAAATAAGGAAAAGCAAAGTAAGTTGAATTATATTCGTTGTTATATTAATTTACAGTTTTGACTCAACTCTTGCAAGTACACATGTTTGATTTTAGACCTTGAAAACAATCTATCTGACTAATGAAAATTCTTAAAAGCACAAGAACAGCATTTTACAGTTTTGATTTAACTTTTGCAATTACACTTCATAATTTTAGACCATGAAGAGAATCTAACTAATGAAAATTCTTAAAACAAAAAGAACATTTTAAAGTATATACTTAACTGTTTCAAAAAGAAAATTTTTAGACCAAGAGGAGAATAACATTTCAAAACTTTGAATGTATTTCAGAAATGAAAAGATTTACAGGGATTTGTTTGAAACACACTTAGATGTCGAAAGTGTACTTTAAAGAAAGAGTAACATACTTGTTTATTAATTAAAATAGTGATAGGATTTGAAGAATGAGAACTCAAAATGTTTTTTTATTAACGATCTTAGCAGCATTTGAGAGGGTATTTGGCTAGAGGTTTCAGTTGAGAGAGTATGAAAGTTATTGCATACATAAAAATGTTTAAAAAAATTCAAAAGAAAAATTTGTAAGAAGAAAGTTTTACTAAGATAGAAAAAATCTTAAGAAAAGAATTTCATTAAAAAAAGTTTTGGTAAAAAAGAAAAATCTTAAGAATAATTGTGAAAAGAAAATTTGGAACTTAAAGTTTCAATAAGAAAGAAAAACAATTCGTAACAAGTTTTAGTGAGGATGAAAATTCTTAAGAAAAGAATTTCTTAAAAAAAGTTTTGGTAAAAAAGAAAAAATCTTTAGAATAATTGTGAAAAGAAAATTTGGAACAAAAAGTTTTAACAAGAAAAAAATTCGTAACAAGTTTTAGTGAGGAAGAAGAAATCTTAAGAAAAGAATTTTTTTAAAGTTTTAGTAGAAAAGAAAAGATCTTAACAATAATTGTGAAAATAAAATTTGGAACAAAAAGTTTTAACAAGAAAATTTTTCAACAAGAAGCTTTAACAAGAAAGAAAAAAAATCGTAACAAGTTTTAGTGAGAAATAAAGCAGATATCTTAAGAAAATAATTTCTTTAAAAAGGTTTTTTTAGAAAAGAAAAGATTTTAAGAATAATTATGAAAAGAAAATTTGGAACAAAAAAACTTACTCAAAAAGTTTATGGTTTTACCTTCAGAGGAAATAAAAGTCCTTATTATAGGCATTGTCCTTTCTCTTGTGGAAAAAAGTATTTTTAAGTTGGTGAAAAACATTTAAAATTAACAAACATCATATTACTGAAAATATTTTTTTGTTACAGATTCGAAACCAGTCCATTTTGTATTAGGATTTGAAAGTTCATCAGCCATTCCATTTTGTGTTGATCTTGTGTTGTGACTTGTATCTTGAATAATCAGTGTAAGTTGAATTTTAAAAAAACATTTTGCTTCTCAACCCAAAGTCAAAGCCGTCTTTCTATTTTATGTTTCACACTCGGCCATGTCTTTTGTTTTCTTACCAGCACAAGTGTAACTATCAAAATAAGGAAACAAATGTTATGATAATGACACCCAGGCGACTTTTTCTTTTAGATAATTAACCTAAACGTTCAGAAAACTAACCAAATGAAAAAGAATAAAACTTAGTCTTTTTTTACATTCCTAAAAATCTAGGTTTTTTTAAACTTATATTTCTACATTTTGTAGAAACTTGAACTACTTTTTTCGTTGATATGATAATTGAAAATTACTTAACTTGCCAACTTGATTGAAAATATATTTTTTTTGTTAGAAACAATTATTAAAAAATCATACATGCCAAGCCAAAGTTTTGTTTGTTTTTATCTTAAAAGAAAATATGAATCAAGAAATCAGTTTTACTCTTTGTATTTTCTAACTTTTGTGAGAACTACATGTAATATAATGTTTTTGTCCATCGCTCATTAGACGTATGTATCTCTTTTTAGAATCATGGTCACTACTATTGAGAACATGTTTGCCGCCTTCCACGCTGGAGCCCTGAATACTAATGACAAACTAATACGCACGTGGCAATGGCTGTGTTATCTGCAGGCTGAAGGTCATCGTCCCGTAAATATTGATGTAAGTAAAATGTTTATTGCTCATCTTGTAGAGATGTGTGTGGTTCGTATAGAGAAAATCGTTAATGCCTGTCGAAACGTGGCAGACATTCTCGATTTGTTCAGTACGGTTCCTTATAGATTTGAGGGCGAAACTGAATTACTACCAAATAAATTTCACAATTGATTTGGCAGAGGTATGATTGATTGTGACCGCATTCATTCTGATGCCGTATATGCATTTTTGGGGAGACGGGACGGTTATAATTTCTATGCTGCGCTGGGACAGTTTCCAATGCTGCCTTTTATTCCTGGTGGTGAACGTATCCCTTATGCTAATACTTCGCGTAATAGTGTACGGGGTACACAAAACCATCAAAATGAGGTGGTCGTGGAGTCTGTTTCAGTGGCTTCCACTTCCACTACAGCTATGCCAGAGGAGTTCCCTGTTTTCAGCCCCTTACTCGGGCATGAAAGCATGGAAGCTCTGATGTTAAGCAATACGGATCTGGAAGTGGATCGTATTGTGAATGAGGTGGCCAGTGCGATGTTTGGTGATATTTCTTCCGTTCACACGAATGGTTCCGACCAACCTGGTCCCTCCAGACAAGAGGAGGTGATGGTGATTGAGGATAATATTATCCCTCACGATAATGATGTGCAAGTTATCGTGGAGGATAATACTAGCCCTGATCAAAGGGATGTAGAAGTCGTAAATGATAATAAAGATGATGAAAGCTTACTTGAGAATATTAATTTACATCATTTTAATCTAGATGAACAGATCATGGAACACATGATAAATGATATTAACGATGATCAATGGCAGGATTGGGTACCACCCGCCAATAACTTATATGGTGTTGGAAACCAAGGTGCGAGTACTAGTAGGGGTAATGCAGACAGTAGTAGCAATGTCTCTACTAGTCATAATAATAATTTTGAAATCGTTTCTCGTAGTAACCGTATGTATCGCAACTTTGGAATTGAAGGAAGACAAATAATTATCTAACCAAATTCCCTCGTAAATGCACGTGACGTACAGGCCTATGTTGCGAATCTCTTTTCCTTTGCACTGGATAATACTATTCCCGACGTTGACGCTGAGGCTTACGTCGGTTTAACTTTGGATTCGAGTAATTTCACGGTTAATAGACCGATGTATGTGGGGTGGAGACGAAGGGATGAACTATCACAAGATGTAATTTTACGTTCCATAGAAAACGTCATTCAGAGTAATGAAACTTTCCTTTTAGGCCAAGTGAACATAAAAGTACATTTTGTGAATCCATACAAAGGAAGAGGGAGAGTAACTAAACGCCAGGACAAAATCATGGAAATGACTGCTTTCCTCGAGAAATACATCATCTCGCCTCCAGTAGACCTCTACTGTCTCCCACAGAGTTTGGTCATGGCCAGAGGAAAAGCAGAGGGTAACAGCCGTAAAGTGTACAATCTTCAGGATTTAAAACATTGTCCAAATGCTTGGATCAATGAAGCGAAAGATCTGTGTGAGAAACCACGGGTTGATGTAGAGAGGCTAAGAGGATGTGGTGTCGAGGAAATCAATCAGCTCCAGCGGCATTTAATTCCGCGCTATAGAATTGTAGTATATGAGAGGAATGCAGTGACAAGGGAGGCAACTATTCGATACGCAGAACCTGAAGCTGTAAAAACAGCTTTATATCCACTATAGCGATGGACATTATAGTGCAGTCACCTTTATTAAATCCTATTTACGAGTACAATATTACTGTCCTTTGTGCTTGAAGGGTTATAATCGGAATAAAGATAACCATGAGTGTAAGTTTAAATGTTCCTACTGTGAAGTAAGTCATACAATTTCTGACGAGGAAAAAGGGCGATTTCCCTGCTCCGTTTGCAAAAGAGTATTTCCTTCTCTTGAATGTTATAGAAATCATGAAAAGGTACCTGACAAAGGCAAGGCCATTTGTTACAATGTGAAGCAGTGTCCGACTTGTCGTGTAACCGTCGATATGTGGAAAAATAATAAGAAACAACCACATGAATGCGGAGAACATTACTGTAGACAATGTGAAAAGTACGTCATGCCAGACCAAAAATGTTTTGTGAAAAAACTGAAACCAGAACATTACACGAAATATTTGTATATTATATTTGGCGTAGAAACAATGCTACTTGGTCCAAATACGAAGGGCGAGCGCGAACATATTGTAAACTTAGTATGTTTGACTCATAGATGTAATGAATGTAAAGATAACAATTCAGACGCCACATGCATGGATTGCGGAGACACGGAAAATGGGGGTATCCGTGATTTCTCCTTCAAGACAATGAAAGAATTCATAGTCCATGTATTAAAAGAACGTCCTTCGTTCGAGAAGACTCTGGTTTTAAGCCATAACGGAAGCAGGTATGACATGATTCTGGCCGCCAAGGCTTTATTAGTGGACCAAGGTTTTGACAAAGAGCTGAAAATTATTGCTCAGGGCCAAAAGATTATAGAAATGGCTTTGGGTAGCAAGAAAATCATCTTCCGGGACACTTTTTTGTACATGGGTGTTAAACTGGCGAAACTCCCTAAAACTTTAGGGTTAGAAAATACCTTGAAGAAAGGAGAGTTTCCCTACTTGTTTAATGTGACTGAACATCAGGATTACAATGATCTCATTCTTGATTTTGAATATTTTGACCCCCAAAGCCGGACAGGGGAAGAATACAAAGCGCTGAAGGAATGGCATGACGAATGCGTAAAACAAGACTATAAATTCAATATGCAGCAAGAATTATTGGAGTATTGCAGGAATGATGTACACATATTAGCTAGTGGCGTAGTAAAATTTTCAAACATTATTGAAGAACGTACGGGTGGTCTGCAGTGTTTTCTTGTATCATCAACTATCTCAAGCATGGCCATTAAAGTGTTTCGCACTCTCTACCTACCGGAAGAGACTATTTCGCGGATTTGAACACCGAGACCGCCAGAGTAAAAAAGCCGTGCAGTGGCTAAGTTATGTGTCCCACATTCGAGGAAAAAAATCCGGCATGCTGCGAATGGGGGTGAATGGAAAGTTGGAAAATATAAGGTAGATACCTATGAAGAAAAAACAAAAACAGCGCTGGAATACGAAGGGTGTTACCATCATGGGTGTCCTCTTTGTTTTCCTTACCTCAGGCACAAAGCCATCGATGAGGGGGAAACCATGGAGCAAAAATATGCACGGACCATGGGGAAAATTGAATATTTGAAAAAACATTGAAAAACAAAGTTATTGTCATGTGGGAATGCGAGTGGGACAAGGAAGTAAAGAATGATAGGCGCATCCAGGACTTTATTAAGACACACGGTGCCACGCTGGATGGGGGTCTTAGTCCAAAGGATGCATTCAAGGGTGGCAGAACAGAATGTTTCAGGTCCTTGTACAAATGTTCAGAAAATAGAAAAATTTCCTACGTAGATGTAACTTCATTATATCCTTGGGTAATGACAACAAAACCGTTGCCAGTGGGAGCATCCGAGGTGTACAAGGCCAATTTCCCCGATATAACCAAAGTTCAGGGTCTAATAGACTGCACGGTAGAACCCCCAAGAACCCTGAAAATCCCACTTTTAGCTATGAATTGCCATTCTAGATTAATGTTCGGCTTGTGTCGAACATGTATGGAAGAAACAAATATCGGGGAATGTAAACACGACTCGGAACAACGGATGTTTAGAGGCACGTTCTGTTCACCCGAGCTTCAAAAGGCTATCAAAAAAGGATACATAGTCAAAGAAATCCACACAGTATGGGAATTCGAGATGAAAACAGGATTATTCAAAGACTATGTTGGAAGCTTTCTACGAATGAAACAAGAGGCAAGTGGTTTCCCTGCAGAGTGCGAAACTGAAGAACAAAAAAGAGAATATATTAAAAACTATGAAGAACATGAAAATATCAAAATGGAATACAATAATATTTCTCATAATCCAGGTTTGAGATATATATCCAAAATCTTCTTGAAATTCCCTATTTGGTAAATGGGGTCAAAGAACCGACCTCGCTCAAACCTGTGTTGTAACGGACAATCAGACATTTCTCAGCCTCCTGCTGTCCCCTCAATATGAGGTATCATCCGTTGTTCCGATCGGACATCGGCATCTTATTGTAACATATCGCGATGTTGAGAAAGAAAATGCGCCGCTCCCTTTCTCAAACGTTTGACTTGCCGCCTTTATATCGTCATGGGCACGACTCCGGCTATATGAACTAATTGAAAAAGTGGGCTACGATAAATTACTGTACGTAGACACTGATTCAATTATGTTTATTCAAAATAAGTTTGGCCAACCCCCGCTGTATCTTGGAAATTTTTTGGGGCAACTAACTGATGAAATTGAACCTGGATGAGAAATCATTTGGTTTATTGGGTTGGGTCCTAAAAATTATGCGTATCGAAAAAGAGAAATTAGTACGGGAAAAATTGAAGATGTAATGAAAATTCGGGGATTACTCTTAATTACAGGGCATGTCAAGAAATTAATTTTGAACTGTTTTATAATTTAGTCATGGAAAAAACGGAAAGAAGGTAATTTTTCACCAAATAATATCTGCAGAAAGCCAGGGTTCGTCATCGTGTCACGTCCCGAGACGAAAACACATCAGATGAGAAACAACAAGAGACGACGTGTTGTACAGGACATAACGACAACACACTTTAAGACACTCCCCTATGGATATTGTGGTGCATAAGTGTGTGTGTGTGTGTGTGTGTGTGTCAATGGCTAGGAAAGTTGGGTTCGTGTCCATGACGGTATAAAAAGGAAATCTCTATTGCAACTAGAGTAGTTCAAGTCGAGATGTTCTTTTTTCAACACCCTTGTACGCTTTTGGTCGCTGGACCTTCCCGCTCTGGTAAAACTTACTTCGTCAATCGTTTACTTGAACATCGTAATAAAATGTTTTCTGTTCAGTTTAAAGAAATTGTTTGGTGCTATGGAGCGGCGGTACCAAATCTTAGTGTATCTAACGTTAAATTTCATCATGGAATTCCAGACATGGAAACATTTGAGATTCAACCTAATTCATTATTGATTCTTTATGATTTGATGAGTGAAACTAACGCACACGTGGCAGACCTATTTACTAAAT
>JAGDQP010002826.1:0-45856 GCA_022664845.1 Lepisma saccharinum
CCATCGTTTAGCCAAAAATCACAACCGGCCGACGCGACGGCCACAACGTTGTCTTGCATTGTTTTTGTTTTTTTTGTTTTGTTTTTTATCTTATTATTTATCTTCTCTGGAGCCTGTCGTAGCATCGCTATGGGTCGAAACATATTAGTAAATACGGTCGTAATTGTAATATGCCAAATTCTATTTTTACTTCACTTTTCCTGTCAAAACCATTCTTATATATCATATCTGTGTGATAGGATCTATATTCGGTTCTGTTCTTTTTATTATCTCCGATAGGATGCCGCCATTTTAAACGTTGTCTTACGACCGTCTTTACTATTGTGATCGGTGTGTGCTATTGCTAACTCCAGTAAGGCAGGTCTACTGCCTTACTGATCTGACTTGACTCGCAGTTTTGAATGTTAGAGATGGAGGTAGGTTGTATGGAATAAAATAAAAAATGTCTTAGCACGCCGGTATTGAAATTTTGAACACGTTTAGGCCTATTTCAATTTAATATGCGATTTTACTTCCTAGGAGTTTTATTTTTAGCTGTTTGCCGCTTTCTAAACGTGACGCCCGGGCGCTTGCCCTCTCCCCACTGGAAGTTGTTTCCTTTGATTAAATTCTCCGAATGGGTCTTGTAATTTGCAGAGGCGGAATTATATTTTCCAATGTTGATACTAAAATGGGCCAAAAATACTGTACAAAATTGTACTAACTACTTCTTCGGCCCACTTCTAATTCATTAACTGTTGTTTCTAAAGTTCACAAACATCCATGCCCCGACCAGGATTCGAACCCGGGATCTTCGGGACGCTGGTTTGAGGCCTCAACCCATACGACTACCAAGTCGGTTCGCAATGTTAATGTTGAAAGAGCAGAGTAATGCTATGTTAGGGACTTGCTTTCCAGATGAAAGGATCAAGTTTAATGATTATTTTGTTCTCAAGTGTTTACTGACAGTCACTTATATTTCTATAATTTTGTTGACAAAATCTTTCTCACCATCAATACTCTTCACCTCTTCCTTTTTCTAACTCATTCACTCTATGGCTTACGAAACTCTGAAGTTCATCGCCACAGTAACAAATATTCACCATTGGATTCTATCTTGGGTAAGATACCCCAGTTTTCTTCTTGAGCACCTACACCTCGAAAATCCATTTTAATATTGTCATCCCAATGTTCTCCTTCCCTCCGGGTTCTTAATCATGATGTAATATATTAGACCCCCCCCTTCCCCCGGCTTTCGAGGTGCATAGCATGCCCATTTTAGCCGTGGTGATTTCATTATTCTTATAATATTGGGTAAATCATACAGTCCGTGGAGTTCATTACGCAGTCTATACCATTTTCTGATGAGCTCATCCCGTTCCGGCACGTGTATTTTTCTCAAAACCTTATTTTCAAACATACGTAATATATGTTCATCTGCTATTATATGGTCGTACTTCAGTTTTAGCAACCATAAGTATTACTGGCAGAATAACAGTTCTCTTCCTTTTCAATTTCAACTTCCTAGATATTAATCGCGAGGTTAGGAGCTTTTGAACTGGATAGAAACATGATTTTCCCGATGATAAACATTTTATTTCTTCGGTGACCTCGTTTTTGCTTGTTACATATGATCCAAAATATTTGTGGTAGAGCGCTCACATTTTTTTTTCATTCCCGGAAATAGACAACTATACGCAGATTGTTGAAGCTACATCATTCGGAAAGCGTTAAGCAGCATCTGCTCTTCGTGGCCAAGTGGAGTAAGTATCAGACCAGTGTACTAGTGGTCCCTTGTACGAAACCCGGCCACGTCAACTTCTTTTTCTTATTAAAAAAAAGCATTTTCTTTATTTTCGAAAAATGCTCTGCTTCAATGAAATAGGTTTAAAAAATTATATGTACTCGCTTTATCAAATTTTACGAAAACTAAAGAACATTGGTTAGACAAAAGTCAAGTTACTTTTTTTTTAACTGTCTTTATATGTAATGAAAAATGCATTATGCAATTCACAAACGTAGGTTAGAAAATTAGTTTTTTTTTTTTATCATCGCGATCTCTAGTCGTTTGTCTACTTTCGCGCGTGAAACAAAATAAAAGTGCTGAGGCAGTCGGTTTGATTCCTACTCATGCCATGTGGACTTCGTGTGTGTGGATTTTCTCGGGGTTCTCCCGTCTCTTCCCACTTCCTTTACCATCATCCATCCGACCTGTGCCAAGCTGCCTAGAGGTCTTAAAAATTAAATTCCATATTTGTTTACTTTCTCTATGATCTCATTCTTGATTGATATGTTTCTATTTCAGGCATCCTGTGTGTTTAGCCCTATGATCATGTACTTTGTTTTCTCTACGTTCACCTGCAGACCTATTTCATTGCAAACTTCTAAGACTGCAGTGTTACTTTGTATTTCACTTATATCGTCCCCTATTAAATCTACATCATCCGCATAGACGAACAGTTGGTTCAAGCCATTCAATATTAAGTGCATTTTTGTCCTCTTTTCCCTTTTAGAATCGCATATTCTAAAGTAAACAGTAATGGTGACAAGGCATCACCTTGTTTCAATCCGCTGCGAATCTCGAAACTGACATATTACCTATCGGTACTCTGCTCATGTGGTCGCTATGCCTCGGAGACATGCCCATTTTTTTCAGAATTCCAAACCGTACTCTCTAACTTTTTCCCTTTTGATAGAATCATACTTGTTAAATCAATGAACAAATGGTGAAACAGCCTCTTGTAATCCCATTTCTTCTCAAGGAAAAAATTCGGTCCAACGTAGATATTTTTAAAAAATTCCCATTGATTATCTCCCATTATTTCATACATATATTGAGACGTGTTAGCAATATATTATTCAATACTTTGTAACATGTTGAGAGCAACGAGATTCCTCCGCAATAATTATTAACCAGATAATTATATCGTCTCTCTTATAGACTGGAACTATTATTGAGGTTTTCCATTCCTTTGGAAGCTGTTTCTTTCTCTATATAACACTTACAAATTTATGTAATTCTTTGACTAATGCCGTTCCTCCCGCTTTAATTAATTCGGCTGGGATCTGAAATCTGTCGGGTTGTTAATTCCTGGTGATCTAAAAGTTTTCAATTTCATTATCGAAATTCAACTTCGGTCTCGCTACGTTAGTGTACCTGCTGTATATTTCGAAGTCCTCTGCTTGTTTTCAGTTGTGCACATTAAGTTTGTCGAAATAACTTTTTCACACATCAAGAATTTTAGTCGGTACCGTACTGCTTGAGTATCTCCAGCTTCAATTTGATCATCCCTAACTTCGGCTCGTAACATTTTCTAAGAGTTTACCTCTTTCTATAGGTCTCGTATGTTGTGTTACTCCCCCCTTCCTCTATCTCCTGTATTTTTTTCTTCATCAAATCTCTCTTTCTGTTTCCAAATCCACGTGTGGCATTACGTTTCACGCTACTCTAGTGATAACTGCTTCGGTTTTATTACTTAGCCATCGCTGTCTTGCTTGTTTTCGTTCCTCATGAAGCTTAAGGCATTCATCAAACCAAGGCTTATTATCCTGCATTTTCTTCTCCCCTACGCGTTATTTTGCTGCACTCTTTCCTGTATCACGAATTGCCTCACATCTTACATCAATTTCATTATTAATATCATCTCTATTTAGTATTACTCGAGTAGTTTAAAATTTCGAGGACAATATTAGAAGAGATCTTCGAGAAATAGGTGTTCGTGATGGAAACTGGCTTGATATTACCCAGGATAGAATCCAATGGCGAACGTGTTACTACGGCGATGAACTTGCGAGTTCCATAAGCCATAGAGTGAGTGGGTTTGAGGATTCGGGTTAGTACTCTGCTTTTATGCTCAGATTATATAATCGTTTAACTGTGAATTTCAGTTGTTTTGATCCTTTGCTTTCCCTGTTCGCGATGCACAACTTACCCTCACTTTTCCAAACACAAACTGATAGTCGGTGTCACCTTCCGCTCCTCTGTAAGCCCTAACAAACATTATGAGGGTATATCTACTAATAAGTGATCGATCTGGTTGTGTTTTACCATCCGGAGATATCCATGCGTATTTGTGTAAGTCTGTGTTCAAAGTACGTGCTCTTTACTAGTATGTACGAAATGGAGAAAGACTTAATTATCTGTGCGGTTTACATTATTTTTCTATTACAAATATATAGCTCTAAAATTTAATTTAAATTTTACCCCCACGTCAATAAATTCTTTTGCTCAGACTTTTACTGGTTGGCCACACTGCTGAGCCAGTACCTTCCGAAAACAGAGCGCGTAAACGGACACGGTCATTCTTGTCAGTGTTCGAGCAACATTCGGAACGCAAAATTCTTCCGAATTTGCTTGGGGGTATAATATATCCCTGCCTGTAATGATGAAAATACAAAGCATTTATGAATACATCATTTTTAAACTATTGTTCACAAATTTTTAATGAGAAAATTATTTTCAACTGTTAAAAAGGATCAAACTCAAAATGTAACAATATTTTTAAAAAAATATATTACTGTGTTTCAAAGATAAACTCAATTTGGGGGTAAAATATACCCCACGCGCCTACTAGTAGTAGGCGCGCCTAGTTGAAAGTTAAGGCCAGAGAGCCAAAAAAATGTGATCTTTTCGTAACCTACAGTGTACAGAGTAAAAAAAAAATAGCTGTGTTAATTCAATACAATCTGGCGTCCCAGCGTGACTACCACTTTGTGTGTTAAATAAACACAACACATGGTGTTGATTTCGGTACTGGGAGAAAAAAGATGCAGCTGCAGCGAGATTTGAATACGGGTTACTCAGTTGAAAGTTGAGGGATATATTACATTCAGGGGTATATTACACGTCTTACCGACTTGACTAAATTGTCAGGCAGAAAGAGCAATAGATTCGAACAGTATAGAGGGTAAAAATAATGTTGCTGAACCCCAAACAAAGTTATTCTCAAGACTTATACCATGATTTAATCACGTTTCCATTGGTCAATTAGGGATCAAAATTCTCATTCATTGAAAATATGTTCTATTTCTATGAAACTAAGCGCGGTATTTGACATAACATATTGCTACGATAAGAAAGTAGTAATGCTGTTCAAGTGTTTGGTTGTCGCTATCTTGCTTGCTGTCATAGAAATGGAATATTCTCAATGAATGGGAACTCTGGTTCCCAACTGACAAATGGAAAGTGATTAAACCATGGGATAACTCATGCAAGTAACTTAGTTTGCTTTGGGGGTTCAGCAACATCTATTTGATTTCCTACACTCTTTAAATCTATTGTGTAGTCGTTTTGACTTCTAAGTGAGCAACCAATGTTCAAATCTCGCTGCAGCCGTAACTTGTTTCCTCTCAGTACCGAAATAAATACCGTGTGTTGTGTTGATTTAACACACAAAAAGTGGTAGTTACGCTGGGACACCGCATTGTGTTGAATTAACACAGCTATTTTGTGCAGTGTAGGTTAGGCAATTTATATGGAGTCTTGTATGTCTCGTCTAGGTTTCAAACAAAGATAGTCAAGCCTACTTAAGGACCAGCATGTTTTTAAATAAAAAAAAACTTCTTTGCTATGAGGATAAGCAAATAAACACTGAACTTACATAAACAATATAGCATTTTTTTATTATTTCATACTTTTATACGAAGATTAACATTCTGTATTGTGCATATTTCTCTTTTTATATACATTGTGGATACAACATGAGAACTGAGATATTCTACGTTATCACAGATTTTTAAGCTGTTAAAATATCAATACAAGTGTACTCTGACACCAAAATACATTTTTACCAACATGAATAAGAATCTTTCTGTAAACTTTTTTTGTTTTACAAAAATACAGTAACAACTTTCAAATACCAAATCAAGTTTTGAAAATCCGTAACTATTCAATATTACAATTTCCTTCAGCAGAGGAATTTTAATTCAAACGCTCTGGAGATGTGAATGAAGTAGTTTGTTTGCTCTTGAATTACACCAGCAATTTTTTTAAGTCCACTTTCCATAGAAACAATACTTCACGGGATCTTTTGCTATAGATACATATAAGAAGAATTCTTTCGCAATTGTTGTTTTAGATTCCTTTGAATATACAAACCATATAAAAAATTAAAATTAATATTTACTTATTGCTTATTCCCATTTAGACAATCAATGGTAGGAAGGACACATATGGAGACGCAGAAACTTTCATTTGATATGTTTCGTAGTAAAAATACATTACACATATGTATACATACAATATAATACTCATATATATGTATAAACTGTGTTCTGTTTCATTACAAATGCAAACTTGTCTTGATAATTGACGGACATTTTTCTTGGTTATTCGAGATTCACTTCTTAAGAGATTAATAACATTATATGAACTGTTTCCTCAATTCCCGCGACAAAATTACAGTTGACACAAATGTCAAATCTGATTTCTTTCTTAATACAGATCATAGGCACTAGAAGTACAAAGAGAAACAAATGGGCACAGTGAAAAATATGAATTCTAGTAACGAGGATTATTCATATAAAAATTCTTTAAACTACGAACGGACGCTGATCTCAAGTTTCTTTTCCTAAAAGCATAAAGGAATAATTTCACATCTTAAGTGCGTTTGGTCTACATATCCTTAATTACGACATTTAAGTTGGGAACTTTAGGATCTCATGAACAGTTGTACACGAAATTATAATTTTGCGCAGATATATGCGAAAGTAACAACTACACTTTACTAGCTAAAACGGTTTCGAAATCCATACAGAGACGTAATACCAAAGGAAAATTCATACAATACTTAATACTAACAGTAAGAGTCAAGTGGGGTTGTGATTTGACGGTATGAGTGCTAACAGTATGACAAGGTACTGCATTTCTGCTCAAAATATTCGTCATTTCCTTTATTTCCATGCATGATGACGCCATTTATTTAATAAAACATTAATAATATTTGAACTTAAAGAGCACAAAAACTAGATGATTCAAGAAATCACAAACTTTTTGCATATTTTAACAACGTAAAATAACAAAAAAGCAGATGAACATTCGGTAAGGTCATCATATTTTATATAACTTCTACAAAAATTTCATGGAAATCACGTAAGCAATTTCATTATACATATGTCACACTTAAAGCAGTTTTAAAGACAACACGAGCTTTTATTAATTTGTAGTTGTATTTCTACTGCCATACTGAAAAACAAGAAACAGATTATGAAATGCGAAATTAAAAGGCTGGGAAACTTTTTTTAAAATTAAAACTGAATTCTCAAATAACAACAATAATATCAATATTTTAAAAACAATGAAGTAACGGTCAGCAGCATAGAATTTTCCAGAAAGTGAATTTCACAATTTTGGCTGCCTTTAGTAAATAGCGAGTTATGATACTATGTATCATGTAATTTGAAACTTGTGTTAAATACTTTTTACACAAAAACTACAACAACAAAAAATAACGTAAGAAATGTAATTTAATTGTTCAATATGACATAGGAATATAGTCGAAAATGAAAGTCGTTCAACCAACCAGTTTAGGGTATGATCTTGGTTAGTCTGAAGAATGGATATAAAAAGACCCCACTCTGGATTTTATTTTTCTCAACGTGTAACTTAACACTAGATTACATTTAACGATGAGAAAAACAGAATTATTAAGCAATACATTTGTTTCAAGTAATTTACTAAAATTTTCTCAAGAAATTATATTTTTCAAGATTATTGAATATTAAATGAACACAATTAGTATGAAAAGTTTTACTTATAAGGTTCTAACAATGCAATTTCCAACTTTTGTAATGAAGACCAGAAAAAATAGTTTAAACCACTGTAGTGGGAGCTTTGCTTTATCGATTCAATTAAACTATTAATACATAAATAAAAACAATGAATTTTAAATATCATTCAAGCGAAAATACAAAGTTCTCAACTAAAAAGCTGTAAGATACAGGTAAAACACACTTTTTAAAACTATTAATCTCGAGGTAAATGTCTTCTCCACTATTTTGTTAGTTTCCCCAAGTACTATATTCCTACTGGAATGTCTGTACTTGTGTTCGTTTACGAAATGATTTAATGTCTCAAGCTAGTGAATGGAAGTCACAAACATACCTTAGAAGTCAAAGCCCCGTTAACACGCATTGCTTAAATTGTGTAAAATTCGTACGCATTTCTTTTAATGATTTAGCCTAAATTATTTTCAGCGCAATTTTAATAATTGCTAGTTTCCCAGTGCGTATCAATAGAAATGAAGTGGTTCTCAGTTACTCGAGGACATAGAAGACACTGTTAAATAAATGCCTCTGGCAAATCGGCATCATCATACGGAAATTATTTTTGAGCGACAAGATACACTGAGATTTCAAAACGACTGAAAATTTAGTTCAATATACTCATTATCAATTGAATGGAAATGTCACTAGAGAATATGAAATTACATTATAGTTTTTCATTTCGGATATTTGTTTCTATATACTTCCACCTGATAGATCAAAAATAAAAATCTATATACAACTGTCTTTAAATCTTGTAGAGTATCACCTTGATTTCCCTTTTAAAATATTATATACATTTATAAAAAATGCAATACTGAGTCACGTTTCTGTATAGTTTAGACAACTTATACAAAAGTCAACGTCTTGAGGAGCACTATTCCTAGCTAAAAATGTGGAATCTGAAACAATGATTTTGTGTGCGTATAACATTATTGGTCATGAAGAAATAATGGGATAGACTAAAAGTAAACATGTTTTTAGCTGCGAAAAAACTACAGGTAGCACTGTACTACTGAACATGAATGAAGACACGTGACAGCTGTGATATACACAAATATACTTCGGTGATTTCAACGCATGAATACATACAGTATTCACCTAGCGTAAAGTTACACTTCAACGCACGATGTGTCTCTGTCCGCCAACGTCACCTTGTAAGGACAATCCTTTTCTTCGGCATATCCACTTTCATCACTGATATTGTCTTGTTCTTCGACTCGCGTCAGCGATGTCGCAGGATCACTTCCTGCATCCTCCTCATCATCTGACAGTGAGTCAACTTCTGTACCCGTATCAGTGGGGTCGATAAACGACGGCGGAAAAGTAACCGACCTCCTCAATGCCAATGTTAAACTGTCCAGTTCGGGAGGTAGAACAATCTCGCACTGAAAACTGCCACCAACACCTTCACCTGCTGGCCTATGTTCCACTATTGTTAATGACCTACTATCAACTTCTGACACAATATCTTGATTTTGCTGGTCAAAGGAGTTACCGCCCTCTGAAAACGACAATGAATCACAATCACGAACGACATCCGATGTAGTAGATTCTGAACTCAGACTATACGCAAACTTCTCGGCTTCGAGATTCACAGCCTCTGCATATGGTTCATCTTCATTATCCACATATTCCTCGCTATCATTATGATCGCCGTCTATTCCTTCATTTCTGCACCTTGTTACTTCGTCCAGAAACCGTATACGTCTTTCACTTACGTTATTTTTTCGTTTATTATCGTCGGTTATGTCTTCCTCATTTTCCTCCTGAAGGTCTTCAGGTCTGTCGTCCTCTTCAAGACTCTCCTCGATTACCATTAACTTTGGAGCTGACTTTGATCTCTCGAGAGGTGGTCGATAATTATGCACTCCAGTACTGAGAAGGATCTTTCGCCTGGGAAGGCTTGGGTTATCATACACGCAATTCGCGAGAGAAAGTCTTGCATTTTGCCGACAAATTTTGTCCTTTTTAAATTCAAAAAGCGCCTGTGCTAACTTCTGTTTAAGTTGCGCTGCCATTAGCCTTGCAGTATTTTCTTTAGGACAAAGAACTGCATGACATCTTATTTCTTGCTTCAATTTCCGGCCCTCATGACGATAAACCCAACAAAATACCCGTGGATACGAAGAAGGAGCCGCACAATAAGTGATTCTATGACTCCAGTACTCGGTTAGACCGTGCTCCTTTGTGACCGCCTTCAGGCCCGCCTGAGTGATGGTCACTTTCATCTGCACGTCGGGTTTTGAACTTTGACAGTAATTTTTCCACAGCGTGGTTAAGGGTTTGTCTGCGCAGCCATCCCCTGAAATGACAAGAAAGAAGAAAATAATTAGTGAAAAAAGTTAAAATCTTTTTTTAAAAAAAGCATATATATATACAATTATCAAAATACATATAGAAATATATTTACTGACATTTGATAAACTAAGTACGAACATAAAATTTCAAGAACTTAGACGTAATTTGAGAATTAGGAATGATTTTTGGTAGATAGTTTGAGTAGTTAAAATATACATGCCTATTATTAATTTCAAATAAACTGACGTACATTTCTCCTTCGACTATCAGTAGCCACACTTAGTCCACCTTTAAAACAACTTACCCTAAAGTTAATACTAATTAAAATAATTAAAGTGAGTACGTAATTATTCAAAGCATGGTTCGCATCTGTTTCCCACATTAAAATTATTCTCATTCGAATCGCATTTTCAACTACCATTTGAAACCAATATCTCATTTATTGGTATTCTATATTTGCTAACTAAAACTTTATTATTTTAAAATCGTAAAGTTTTTTTCCCTATTTCAGAATATTATTTCTAATCTAAACATCAAATTAACAATGTAACCAACTATATTAAAATCATTAATAGTGTTGTACTGAGATCGGAAGGCCTGCGTACCCATTTCAAATAAGTCAAGGAACGGCAGCTTTTTAGAGTCCATCGTCTTTCGAGCCAAGACCGAGACTAACGTATCGACACTCGACGAGACTAAGGCTCACAATCGAGACCATGACCGGAATTATCAGATCGAGACGAGAACGAGACTGATTCACGACTTTACTATACGATTGAGAGTGCAATAACACCAAAGCATGAAGACAAAGGTTCTCAACAGGTTTTAGTTGGCGCCCCCTGCATGTAAACCCTACGAAAACCATACCCCTATCAACTTATGGTATTAGAACAAAAAAGGTTTGACACACCCATGTAGCATAACTATTTTTCTTTCCTTTTTTATAAAAAAAGAAGTACAAAACTTAGTTTAAAAAAGTACCCGGATTCACACAAACATATCTCTTAAAATAATTACTTTGTACGTACTTTGCACAGTCACACTATTTTTTAAAACAAATATTAATGATAAAAATTCAGAAGAATATTACTATTATATACTTCGCTGTTAGTTTTTGAATTACAAATATTTAAAATTGGGTTCTAAAAAATATTGTGGCTAATTATAAAAGGTTGAGGGTCATTGTGAATATATATATTTTGCAGCAGATCAAAATCAAAAGATATCTTTAAGTGCCGCAGAGGGGAAACAGATTTAAGATGCAACCAACTATACATATAGCAATTTTGTCCATTTTCGTGGTAGTTAGAGCCATAAACAATTCCTCTGTGACTTATTACTCAGTATTTCAAGTGTCATTATTTGTCTATGTACTATGCTGTGTGCAGTTCTTAGCTTCTTCATATTTTATATAAGAAACAACTTAGGATTCACGACGAGGACGTGACCTAACCCGTGCTCGTCCAAGCATCCAGCCATATGAGGTGCTTTCTCTCCTTTTTTATGTATATATTGTTACTTCTCGACGATTTGTATCTTCTGATATTTAAAAGCAGGCATTGTTTGCTCGTCTTTCGTTTTGACTCTTCTATACTGACTCAAGCAGATCCGACTGTGTGGCTGTTTTAATAGTGCATACCACACAATGCGTACAACATATCTTGGTGCCAATCTAATTTACCATTGCTCATCAGCTGTAAAAATTTCCGATTTCGGCAATTCTACTGAAATCAAGTTCTCCTACTAACTCCTCACCTAGCGCAAGAGAAATGCCAGATGAGAGTACAAGTGACGTGGAGGAGGTAACGTCCTCGTGAAGTGGCAGAGAAGTTCACTATGTAAAAAGTGTGTCGTGGTATGCAGAATCGTTTGCAACATCTGTTCAGGAAGAAATTGGGATCATTACTCAAGAAAATACTAGTGATAAGAGAGAAAACAAAGGCCAGAAAAGAGCTTTAAGCAAGTCTAGATAATATCCTTGAGTGGAAAGTTTGATGTAATCTTGGTCCAAAAGAAGATAGGAGAAATACGTATATTACAGTCGAACTAAAAAAAAGGAAGAGCACATTTTCCGTGTAATCCAGCCGAAAAATGAGTATTTTGGGCACACAATCGCCAAAAGAAGCACCACAGTTGGCATAAAAGAGTGGATGTTCTATTTAGAAAAGAAAGGCAATTAGCAGATAAAATACAAACTGTAGACAGCAATACCCTGCTTGTGGTATAATTTCGTCTTGTCGACTTCAGATCAAGGCCACTGAAGGATTTATGCCTAAAACTTAGGTTCTTCTTGTCATTTAATCCCGGTCATGCACCAGGACCATACATTTTCAATAGTCTTATTGGCAAGGATCTGGTTGGCGATGAACAGAGACTTGTGAAATCCTAAGCGGGCAATTAATTATGTTTTGCCTGGCATCGACACTACAGAACTAAGCAATGACCAAACACTCTTGTTGCAAATGAGTTTTGCTGTTCAGGGTAGTGTTCGGATGTTTTAGCAGCTTTGCATCCTGGCCCATTGTGCTATTTTAGATGGCTCAACAATACTTATGATATTTTTAAGGAATATTTCTCCAATCCCTTACCCTCCAGTTCGCTGCTTTTAATTGAGTTAATCATTCAAGTTCACGTTTCAGTTTGTTTTTCATTTTTTTTTTTTTTTTTTTTTTTTTTTTAAAGAGCTTTCTTGCAAGATGACGCAACCTTTCCTACAGAAATGAAAATGGTCCTGGATAAAGTCATGAAGAGAAATTGCACCCCGGCAATATAATGATCATAACAGTATCTCTTCTACAAGCCACATTAGAGCGCTATTGTCAGTATTCCATAACCACCAATAAAATATATGTATCCGTCCTCAATACTGGTGCTACTTTATATTAACAAAGTTTCGCAATAATGACGCTGATAAGAAAGAGAAAACTTTAAAATGTAACACTGTTTAAGTGGTATACTGTTACCATCCTTATTCCTTACCTGCTTTTCAATATAGCAAAAAAAAATATCCAAACTTTCAATTGCGATTTTCTCAAACCTAACTTTTTTGAGCTGGGCCAGTATCACTGCCGGGGTGCGAAATGCATTCTTCACACATCCCCAAATTTTGTTACTGGAAATGATGTGCAATCAAGGAAAGCACATTTGGGAGCTTGCTAACATAAGAATGATGAAGACAAGAAAGAAAGAGATGTAGACAAATTAAAGTATTAAAGAATGGATCAGATATTAAGAATTTTCATGTGCAATCTTTGATATAATAATAGATAGATAAAATGAATATATGGGCGGCAAGAATCTTTGAATGCATTAGATCAGGGATTTAAAAATATGGTACACGTACCTCATGTGCGTCGAATCAGCAACAAAGGTAAGTGTTCATTTTTTATGTGAGTAACGTTTGTGATACATATTCATGCATAGTCTTGCTATTTAACCGAAGCAAATTAACTTTTTAGTTCACAACTTTTAAAACTTTACTTTCTTACATTTCTGTTTCATTCTATTACTAAGATGCCATCCTAGCAATGAGTGACTAAGGGAAATCAGAGAAAACCTCATTCAGGATGATCGGCATCGGTGATCTATCCTGGGACCTCCTGATTACAAAACAAGCACGCTACTAAATGTTCTGCCTCATCGGTATAATCATGCAATTTTAAATGTTAGCATTAAAAATTGCTTAATATTGCGTGGTGGTACGGCGAGAGTATGAATATCGGTTTAGTGGTACGCAAGTCTAAGTTGCAAAGCCCCTATATTAGATTATAGCGATATGCTTGATTGGACAAAAGTAAAAGTTACAGAAGACTTAATTAGGAAGTCTTAACCTAAAATTTTACAGCTATTGAGCAATAGTAGATCATATCGCACGAAAATATGTCCTGTCGAACACAGAGTGTGGAACGCACTATTAAAACAGTCACACAGTCGTGAATCCTAAGTTGTTGCTTATTATTTAAAATACGAAGGAATACCAACTTCACACGGCATGGCGCAAAGAAAAACACTGACACGAAATATTGAATAATAAATCACAGAGGGCTTGTTTTAAACATTAAGAAAAGGAAAAATAGACATAAAAGGATCTTAATATTCTCTCCAGTCGACGCTGACCATATAATCTATTATGGACCTGTTTATAGCTATAACTACCACGAAAATTGAGAAAATTCCCCTCTGCGACACTGTAAGATAACTTTCGATTTTGATCTGTTGCAAAATATATAATTCACAATGGCCCTCCACAACTTTTTATCATTAGCCATTTTCAAAACTTATTGTATTTTCGACCCACCCTAATACACATTCTTCTATTCAGACTTATATACACTTATTCACTTTTGACATACATGCTATATTTGCAGGTAGTTTATTTAAACAGTCTAAAACAATTTACGTAAGGTATATAGATTTGTGAAAGCCAGACTATTTTTAACATGCATTATTTTACGTGCCTATGCATGGTTGGTATTGTATTACTATGAATGTGAAGTGTTAACACAAAATTAATACACTATACTGTAAAAAGGAAAATTCACTGATACGTGGTGCCTCCAAGTGGCGAATGAACGAAACTCCAGATCCATGACCTTCACCACGCACGCGCTAAATGCCTACGTTTGTGCCCAGAAGCTCTTCAACTGCATGACACAGGTCGTGATTTTTGATTCAGATACACAAAAATGGAGGACCTATTTTTTACTATCTCAACTATATTATTCCTTCCTTTTCAGGTGCGCACACAAGTAGCAGGAAACTGTGTGTAATTCATAGAGTATAGGTGGTTGAAAAAAGTAAAGGGCAGGTTCATTTCTTCAAATCGTAAGGACAGGAGATCTATAATATATTTCAACATAATTTTATATTTCAAGATAACGAACTAGTTTCTTTGGAATTGAGAATTAGATTTTTCCGACTGAATATAAAAATTGATTATTTTTTTCAGGAAAGGATTTTAGGAATTCCAAATTTGTGGTAATGTATACACAAAAATACTTAAATAAAAAATGTAGGTGCCCTCATTTTTCAGTCCTCACCCCCTTTTGCCGCCAATTCTGGGGGGGGGGGCGTTACCTTACAATTTCTTTGGGCCAATACAAGTAATACAGTGCCAATTTTGTCAAGAAAGGCATCGACTAGTTCTCGACCAAAAATGGCTGCCATTTTTATTTCTAAGCAGATTAATTATTGCTGTAACTTTGGAATCTCTAAACTCATGTTCTGCAGAAGTAATTAATATTCAGTGGGATAATTTTTTTTATTTTATGACCTACTTTACAAAACTACATTTTTCAGTTCTCCCCTTTTTGGGCTTCCAAGCCCCGAATTTTGGGCCTCCAATAGTATAATTACCATAATTACCATTTATTTTTGCCAAGACAAGTAACACAGTGTCGATTTTGAAGTTTGAGTTCTAAGATTTTTTTTCTCAACTCAAGGGCTTGAAACACAGCAAAAATGAAAGGCCTTCGCTTTGACTATTTTTTTTTTTACCAAAAAAAAAAGGCCGCCATTTTGGTGTAAAGCCAATTTTCTTTGGAGGGACATTACTACAAATTTCATTTAGTTATAAGGAATAAGAGAAAATGGTCCAGAAGGATGAGGGGTTGCACATGGGGATCCATACAAAATAACTGTAAAACATAATACGCCTTCGACCAATTTCGATCAAAAATGGCCGCCATTGTGGTCTAAGGCCAGTGGGTCATTCCACACAATTTCAACAAGTGGTGGTCGCTCGACTATTTTTTATTTCCTTCATATTTGGTACACTGAATGCCATATACAAGCCAAATTGAAAACAGTTTTTGACATCTTTTTTTATTGCTCATAGTTCAGGATTTACAGGTTCTTCAGAAATGAGATTCAACAAAATTTTGTTGAATACAGCAAATCAAAGTTACACATATTTAAAAAAACAAGTGGAAATATTTGAATAATTCAAGGACATTTAAAATAAAGACACCTCAGAGAATAATTAAAGTTCGTCTCAAAACGGCTATCGGTTTAAACACTTGTAAAATATAGGGGAAATGTTCATCTTTAGATTTTTTCATGATTGAATGGAAAGAAATAACAAACCGCTTACTTCGTTATTATTATCTACTATTGTCAGTGTAACAACAGAAAAAGAATTAACTTTTTATGTAATTTCCTTTTCTTTATATAGAGACCAATTTCGCAAAAAAATGTCAAAATTTGATGGGTTCTAAGTCAAAAGGGGGAGGAAGTACATGAACCAAATTTCGCATAGATGTTCCTTTGTTTATATTCTAAAACCCCTGAAAGTTTTATTCTGTTATTCAAACTCTTGTATGAAATACAAGTTCTTAAAGTTGCTTAAAAAGCTACAGTCGTGTCAATACAAATCATCACTGAGAAATGAGGCTTTTGTTAATAATTTGTATTATATCAGCCTAATCACTTAAATCACGTGCCTTAAGCACAAATGGATAATGTTTTACGTTCTTCGTTATGTAGAGAACTATTTTAGCTTTCTTCTAGCTGCTGCTCAAGAAAAAACTTGATAAAAAAACACTCACCTCGGATCTGATGTTATGTACCCTTCTTGAGTGGCAGTTTCTTCCTTTCTTTACTTTTTTTTAAAAAATAGTTAAGTATCGCAGCCATGTCATGCAAAGAGATATTATTTTCCTTAGGTCTAATAGAATACATTGGGCTACATTTTACTTGGATCTCGCGGTTAAAATCGCGGCACTTGAGTGACTGTTTTATTTACATTTTGTTTCAAGTTATGTCATGTAAATGTATGTTATTCTTTCATTGTTATTCAAATACCTCTACGAAATACAGCTTCTTATAACTGATACCAGAAAATTACAGAACGGTTTTGTGACGAACGGGTTATTAGCTAGACCTTGGCCGGCACTTTGGGACATCAGCTATTGGCGAATCAGCGGACTATTAGGATGCTAGATATAACGTGGTTCTTAGAGATTGTTACTACTAAGAAGCAGGTCTGTGTATTTTATTAGACCTAACGGAACGAGTAATATCTCCTTACGTAACATGGGCACGTACACAACTTGAAAAGAAAAGCTGAGATTTTGACCGCGAGCTTCAAGAAAAATGTAGGCCAATGTATTCTATTAGACTTAACAAAAATAATAACATCTCTTTGCATAACATGGCTGCGATACATAAATCTTAAAAAATGAATAAATAAATAAACTGTCACTCAAGAAGAGCACATAACATCAGATCCGAGTGCTTTTTTATCAGAGTTATTCCTTAAGCAGCAGATAGAAGACAGCTAAAATAGCTCTGTACATCAACAAAGAACGTGAAACAATCTATCTGTGCTTAAGACATGTGATTTAAATGATTAGGCTGATAGAATACAACATTATTAACAATAGCCTCATTTTTAATTAATAATCGATACTGACACGACTATAGCTTTCTAAGCAACTTTAAAAAGCTGTATTTCATAAAAGGGGTTTGAATAACAGAATAAACCTTTTAGGAGATTTAGAATATAAACAAAGGAACTTCTATGTGAAATTTGGTTCATGTACTTCCTCTCCCTTTTGACTTACAACTCATCAAATTTCGACAAATTTTATTTTTTATGAAACTGAAGTCTCGATATAAAGAAAAGGAAATGACATAAAAAGTTAATTCTTTTTCTGTTGTTACACTGACAATAGTAGATAATAATAAACGGCTTATTTCTTTCCATTTAATCAGGAAAAAAAAATAAAATAAACATTTCATCTATATTTTGCAACTGTTTAAACCACGCCGTTTTGAGGTTAGAACTTAAAGACATATCTTTAAATATTCTCTGAGGTGTCTATATTTTAAATGCTTCTGAATTAATCAAATATCTCAACTGGTTTGTGAAATATGTGTAACTTTATGATTCACTGTATTCAACAAAATTTTGCTGCATCTCATTTTTGAACACCCTGTAAATTCTGAACTGTGAGCAATAAAAAAATTTAAAAACTGTTTTCAACTTTCTTTGTATATGGCAATTTCGATGTACAAAATATGAAAATAAAAAAAAACAGTCGAGCGACCAACTCTTTATTTGTCGAAATTCTCGGGAATGACCCCAGTTTTATTTTGGGGAACATCGCTATAACTATTATTTAGATCATATTGTCCCGAAGGACCAGGGAATGCACGTGGGGTCCCTGTGACTCAAGAGTTAATTCGATTCTGCGACTCAAGTCACTCGATCATGGGAACGTAATATCTAAGTTTAGTTTCATGTTGCTATTGCTTGGCATCTTCAACCACACCACACTTAGACGGCTAGTGTCTCCCAGGTCGCGGGTCAATTTTGAATCTAATCTTCGAATCTGTTTGCATAACAAACTAAGTAACAACAAGATTCGTTTCGCGGAGACTGATTATTTGAATTATCTACTGTTAATAATTATTTAAATGCTTCCGCAAATTTTTGTTATCGGAAAAAGAATAAAAGGAACAGGAACGTATTTTCGAATCAACAATATGGCTAGAATTTAGTTCTGAAACCAACTCCAAATGCTATGTCACAATTACTATTATCACACAATTACAACCCTGGTCACACGTTTCATATGATGACGTAATGTTGAATTATTCAATTTACTTGAAGAAAAAATGCAAACGATAAGACGATAAAGTTGACTTGAATAGTGAAAGAAGACTCGCTTCTTAATTATTCATACTGAAAGTTTCGCTCCCCCTACATTCCTGCTGTTTTTGAAACGAAAGGAAACAAATATCGAAATTGCTAAAACAGGAGCTGCACTACTTAGTTTACTTAGTTTTGTCGATATTTATGATTATTAATGTTAATAGATGTAGAATTTTAAATGGCATGAATCACTTATGCAACATCAAGATTGGGCTCTCTGTGTTCACAAGCTTTGTTTACATTTTACCTCCAAGTTAGTAAAAAGTGTCACTATAGCATATTAAAATATTAAAGAAAAAATTAACTATAAAAAATTCTATATTTCTTTTTTGTAGTTATGTATAGCATTTTGACACACTGTTTATCAATTTAATCAAAGTTGCATTTTTTTTTTTTTTTTTTGTTGCCTACTCATGCCATAGTGGTGTAGATGCCATGAAGAACGCAAGGACTCGTAGTATAACGTTCCGATGTTTTTGTTTAAATGAGGTTTTCTATTTTAATGTGTTTTGTTTTGTGGTAGCAACTTTAATAATTTGATTTATATTTTAATGTTTTAATTTAGATTACGTAGATTTGTTATGTATAAGTTGGAATGTAGCTACTGTTTTATACCACGTGTGTTTTTGTACGGTTTCATAGTGGTACGAACTTTTATAATTTTATTTTTATTTTTTGTAATAAATGCAAATTGGAATGTGTTTTAATTTAGATTACGTAGATTTATAATGTGTAAGTTATAATCATGGGTGCATGCATGGGGGGGTTGGGGGGGGGGGGGCTTTGCCCCCATTCATTTCAGAATCACTTAAGCTTACCCCGGAATAGCTTCCACTTTAAAATAATTAACTTTTCAAAGTCTCTCTCCTAAATCCGCTAATGGTTGTAATGAACCGTTTTATTTCACGTGTATTTTGGTAAGATGTCTTAGTGGTAGAAACTTTTTTAATTGATTCTATTTTGTAATGTTTTTTAATTTATCTTACGTGGATTTGTTTTGCTATTTTGGTGTGTTCTTGTATTTATTTTCCCAAGTGTCCTTGTTCTGAAAGTGCTCTTTTTAAAATAATTTGCGACGGAGAATAATTTATTGCAACTATAATATTGAATTAAGTTAAGTTGTAGAAGATGTTAGTTCTCTGCACTCATCTGCTATAATTTAACTTAATTCTAGTGTTATAGTTGCAATATACTATTCTCCGTTGCAAATACTTAAAAAAAAAAAAAAGAGCACTTTCTTGACTTAGACTCTTGGAAGTGGAGGGGGCCCAGATATCTAGAACCTTGCCAGTGTCAGTAAAAGTATGAATTGTCACATGCATGCCCTATCAACATAATAAATTTGTTTTAAGTGAGTGTACTGGAATGACAAGTGACTGTGATTGATATAGCTCGCCAGTGTTGATTCCTCAAAATATCTGAACATGCATTACAACGCCGTAAGGAAGAGAAGTTTAAAAGCGGAAAAACCGACACCAGCTTTTAGTTTAACAAGACAAAGCGTTAACGCTCAGAATAAGGTAGAGCAGTTGTTCCCACCTGTTCCGCTATACCATCAAGCTCTCAAAAATACTTGCTGAGCTTTCAGAATTTTTAAAAATGATTTTTTATTGAATGTTAGTAGCCTCGCACTCTCCACTCATTCTTGATTTCCATTTCAACCTTTTCTTTCTTTTTCCAGTTAGGTTCTTCACTATTTGTTCTTCCCTTTCTTTCCGAAGTATGCTTTAAAAAACCTCTCAAAGTGAGAGAGAAAACAACAGAGAAAGTAAACGTAAAAAATTTACTTTTATATAGGCCAGTTTAGTAACTTTGGACGTCGGCCCGTCATCGCCTTTAGCTGTTAAAATCCACACCCATGCCGGGACTCGAACCCGGGACCTTCGAGCCGATGGTCTACCGCCGCAGACCGCTTGGCCACCCGGCCGCCAGAAAGTAAACAGTGAATGAGAGAGAACACGAAGTGAGATATATTCATAAAAAAATATTATTGTTTAAGAGTTTTACTAAACACGGAACACAGAAGCGAAACTTCAATATTTCAACTTCGGAAAAGTTTTGCCCTGAATTCTGCAACTTGAAGCTCTTAGATTTCCACGCTGACTTTTAATATTCATCCGATGGTTTTACGGAAGAACGATACTTAATTTTGTTCAACACTTGCTGCATATTGCGAAGTTTCTACTAATTTGTATTCGTGCGATGATGTAAGACATAGAACACTTCCAGAAGACATACTTTGCTATTACCATTTCGGACTTGACATTATTTAATGCACGTTAGTCTACTTCTTACTCATTATTTTTTTACTTTGAATTCATACCTATTTATCTCCTTTAGCCTTTTCAGGAAGAACTCAAGGCACTTTAAACCTCAGTAGCTCCTAATTAACTTAGAGAGATGATTTAGGTGTCAATCTCTTCAGGAAAAATGAAGCTTTCCAATGATGTGCATTTCATCCATATGGCGGAAGGGCAGAGGGCTAAGTTGGGTGTGTTTAGTTCCCTCTCTCCTCCTCAGCACTGGGGGGGGGGACAACTACAAACGAGCTACAAGCATAAAAATTTGTATCAGTAGAGATAAATGGATATACTAACTAGTGATACCGTGTATATGGACATTGGGCTTGCGAGGGATAAATGGGGGTATTGAATTTGCCCTTTTTTCAATGTATATTTTCTTAGAAAACCATATATTTGAACTTTGTGGACGCTGGCAACACTGTTGCTTGCCGTACGCATAAAAAAAATTCTCACATGTACGCCAGACATTGGGAACAATCATATAAAAAATGAAGGGCATAGGTGCAATAGCAAGGGGGATAAAAATTCGGAACCTACGAGAATCACCTTGTATTTTTTTGGGATGGCACGTTGGCAGCCCTAGCGACGCCCCTAATTGTCACAGGGACATGAACTATACATTTTATTTATTTTTCATTATTTTTTCTTTTTCTTTTTTTATGTGATTGCTCCCAATGTCTAGCGTACATATAACAATATTTTTTTCCGGTGTGCGCCAAATAACAGTGTTGTCAGAGTCCCACAAAGGTCAAAGAAACGTTTTTTTAATTCTTTTACTTTCTTCTTTTTTTACGGGTTGGGCACGGGGAGCACAAAAGTTACCTCGTTGGAATCTCTGAAATAAGATTCTCTCGGAACTAAGAAATGAGTTTACAAGCTTCATTTAGTTTTCTACAAAATAAAAGTTGAGTTAAAACATCTTTATACAACTAATATAAAACATTCCTGGCAACTGTAGAATTCGATCATACACTCCATTGTTCCGATTTGTCGGGAAGGGGGGGGGGATTTCATCCCTGGTTGTTGGTTCCGAATACCATCCAAATTTTTGTATTTCTATTCAAATAGTATGTTGAAACTTACAAGCAACCAGTAGTTTTAGGATCCCCTTCGTAATTTATAACAAATCGAACACTGATACACTCCAACACACTATTAAATCAGCAGCGTCCGAGATCACATTCACAGTTCCAGTTAATATGCTTTGGGTTAATAAAGACATCTTCCGAGAAAAGTGGGCCAACAACAATCCCGTTTCTTTCACATCTTTTCAGATTAAATTAAGTTTCGTGTGACCTGACCCACTTTAGGCTTTAGTCTATGAAAATCAACTAGTAAAAACTTTCTTCTCGGGCTATCTTCAAAAGCTATGAATTTCTGCAAATCAGAAAATCAACAACGAAAAGTTTCCAGCTCCTTAATTTATAATCTGTTTGTTTCAAAATCCCTCAACACGTCAACTTTCGTTTTCAGGGGGACAAATTACTATGACAAATTTAATCGTGCTGCCCCATTCCCTGCGGTCTAGTTGCAAAACCTTCAATTTTCTTAAATGACAACATGGTTCAAATAGCATATCATATAAAAGTTCCTTTCATTATATTTGCAGAACTTTTATCATTTTGCAATTTCACCAAATTCTTGGGAAGAAATTGCATTTCTAAAATTTACTTCCTTTACATAGGAAATTCTCAAAAGATGTAATATTTTTACATATTAAACTACCATTATACAGTAGAAGTGACATCAGTAATTTTCGTTCTGATCAACATGAAGCGTGTATCCCCACTATCAGCAATCTAGTGACAAAACCTTAATTTTCCGTAAATGGCAACATGGGTAAGCTGATACATCGATAGCGGATTTCGTCAATTTCAGTCAAATCTTCTTCGAATACTAGCTAGCTTGTTGTTTGATTCCTCATGAGTTTTTTTTTATTTTCTTCTTTCCGCTTGAAGAAATGCTTGTATTAGATTCTATTTCGCCTGTAGTTTGTTTCAATAAACTAGAGACATTCTGCACTTGAGCATTATCCTGTTTCAAAGTAAGTTCTAGTTCTGATATTTGTTTCTGTAAAATGTCTATCTTCTTTTCTGACTGACTGATAAGGTTATCGTTAGATCTGTTAAACAGTATTACGTAGTTCCGACTCACAAATATTACGAATCTGAGTATCCTCCAATCTTTTCATTGTGTTAGAATGTAATTCTTGAAGATTGCATAGTTTATCAATTGCTCTTTCAAAAGAATTTCCACTTGTGATTGGATATCCTGTGTTGATAGTGACATCGTGTGACTCTAAAGTGCCCTTCCAGTTAGGATAAAGTGTGTTCAAGCCTTGTATGCTTAAAAACACAGTTGGTACATCCTTTAACGTAATTAGAAATATCATTGCGTACACCATATTTTGTTTTGCGTCCAGGTGTGACTTTACCTAATATTGGTATTTCGGAATCATTTATCAAACGGATTATATCTGGTGTAGTAAAAAGTAATCCATTATATTTGCATGATATTGAAGGCTTGACTTACCATAGTTAGAATGATCCGATTTAGGTCACATATGCGCCGTTTTGTTCGATAACGTGTTGCCATTTGGAAAGTAATATCATGATGCCTATCTCATAGAAGCCCTTGTCCCTACTGGCAAAAAATTGAGACAGTCGATTTTCACAAGCCTCTCTTGAAGCGAATTTTTCACCAGCAAACGTGTTCGCCATGGACAGGAACAGATGGTAATCACTCGGTGCCAGGTCCGGACTATAAGGTGGATGCATAAGAACCTCCCAACCAAGCTCCCGGAGCTTCTGGCGAGTCACTATCGATGTGTGTGGCCTGGCGTTGTCCTGGTGGAACACAATGCCTCTCCTATTGGCCAAAGCTGGGCGCTTCTGGGCGATTGCTGCCTTCAGACGGTCCAATTGTTGACAGTATAGTTCCGAGTTAAGGGTTTGGCCGTAGGGGAGCAGCTCATAGTAGATAATTCCCTGCCAATCCCACCAAACACACAGCAAAACCTTCCTGGCCGTCAATCCTGGCTTGGGCACCGTTTGCGCCGGCGCACCGCGCTTCGACCACGACCGTTTTCGCGTGACGTTGTCGTAAGTGATCCACTTTTCATCACCAGTCACCAACCGCTTCAGAAATGGGTCGCTTTTGTTGCGATTCAGCAGCGATTCGCAGATGGAAATTCGGTCCATGAGGTTTTTTTGCGTTAACTCGTGTGGCACCCATACATCAAGCTACTTTTTGTATCCTGCCTTATGCAAATGGTTCCACACGGTTTTTTGTGCAATGTTTAGCTCTTGGGCAATCGAAACAGTGCTTACATGACGGTCGGACGCGACAATGTCCATGATTTTATCGACATTTTCGACACTTGGCCTTCCAGTGCGTGGTACATCTTTGACGTCAAAATTACCGGCACGGAATCGACGAAACCAAAATTGCGCGTGATTGGCTGTTACAGTATCAGGACCATAAACACTATTCACATTTGCAGCCGCCTGGCTTGCGTTTTCGCCTTTATCGAAGAAAAACTGTAAAATATAGTGTATTTTTTCCTTGCTAGTGTCCATTTTGACGCGCGCTCACACAACACTGAGTCAACTCATCACAACTATCTGAACAGTGTTTGTAGTACGCAATCTCATCGTTTGAACGCCATCTCGTTGAATCCGATCGGACTTATACAACGCGAGATACAGATCACTGAAGCCATGTATTGGCAAAATAATGGATTACTTTTTACTACACCAGATATCTGCTTATCGGGTTGCAAACGTTTGGACGCGTCAATATTACTAATGTATTAATAGACATCAAGTTCTCAGTAAATCCAGTATTTAATACACAATTTATAGATTTGTCTTGTATAGTAAGAATGATGTTAGAAAAGTTTACATCGTCATTACTTTACTTTGCTCTACTGTGAAAATATCAGAACTCTTGATAAGTCTGGTTTCTGTTCATTCACAAGCCAATTAGATGTAATGGTTGACATTTGGACTAGCTGAGATTCTTCTTCAGGAGATAAAAGTATCAGTGACAACATGTTTAACATTTTTGGTAGGGTATCTTCTCTTACTTTGGCAGATCTTGGCCAGGTGACCAACCTTGAAACATTTCTTACAGGTAGTTTCTTCGCAAAACAACTTTCATAATCCTGCTTCGATTTATGAAAAAACCCACAGCGCATACAAACTCTTATTATTAAGTTTGTTAGATTTTACCCATGAGCCAGAATCTCTTTCCTGATTAAGTGTGTTAATCAAATCATTTGTCTCCTTAGAATAGTTCAAAAACGCTGAAACTGCTGAACAAGACTATATTATTCGTAAAAAATAAATTACACGTAACGTTTCGACCTTCTAGCAAAGATCCTGCTGATGAGGATCACGAATAATATAGTCTTGTTCAGCAGTTTGTGTTTTTGATCTTAATTGCAAGACGTGCAACTATGTTTTGTTGTCAGTTAGAATAGTTCACGCGTCTCTGTCAACTTGCTCGTCTATTTGAATGATCTCAACAGCCTTTTCTAAAGCCAAATTCTCGTTTGAGAGTAGTCGACGTCTGGTATCATATCTGCGGATACCGACCACCAGTTGGTCCCTTAGCATGTGATCATTGACTTTTTCAAAAGCACATCGCATGGATTGGCTTTTAAGGCTAATGAAGAAATCTGGCGTTGACTGAAATTCCTTTTGCCTCATCATATGGAATGAATACCTCTCTACAACGATGTTGAATCGTGGGGAGAAATGTTGCTTAAGCTTAGCTTAGCTCTGTAAATGACTGCTCTCCCAAAGGTAAAGGTGCAAACATATCTTTCAGGTAGAGACCTTGGCCAGAAAAAGATGCGATTGCTTTTTCTCACTAACGTTATAACTTATAAGCCTTGCAATAGCTCATAAACTGGTCTATATATATACTGTTATGTCCATATCGTTTGGGGCAAATTTTTCTATTGGAATATTGTTAAACATCTATTTTCTACAAATTATACTGTACAGTCGTAATCTTTATCAACAAATATGCGTAAGTTGGTTAACCATGAATGCGCCAAACATTATATATTACTATACTTGCACCTGTTCGTTGTACTAACAGATGCCAGACAGACGCAAGAAGTTTCAGTACGTCGAGGCATCAAAATACATGTATACATCATATGTAATTCACTACAAAAACAGTATTATCATTCCAGCGTTAACTATAAATGTTCGTCTGATGCGAAGCTTGCTAATATATAGTTAAAAGAACCATTCTGATCATAAATGCTATGTTGCTATGTCCTGTTGACATATTTTTACACCGTTGAAACAAGAACATATCGCCTTTCTTTGTCTAGAACATATCGCAAGAAGTATTTCCAATGAAGTCTAAGAAAATCTTTCGTTCTTTGCTATTAGTACCGTGCGTGAAACACTTTCCGCCCAAATGGCTATTGCCGTTTATGATAAAGTACTTTCTGCTCAGCATTTAGAATGTTATCGTCATATCACAATGATCAGCGGACTTCTTATTTACTGGTTGCTAGGTATCAGTACAATGCAACAATATTATCAAAACCACTATTCTAAAAGCAAACTGAAATTTTGTCTGATACATTTCAGAATATAACCGAATGCGCCAATCAGCAATTTGGTTCTGACTGTTCTAATGTCAATCAACAAAATATCAAACGCAAAAACGAAAACGAAAACCAACACAAACATATGTGTTTACATTAAATGAAATCTAATCACATTGCGTTGAAACTTCCTACAAATTCGGAGGCAACGTCTGTGGAGGTATGTGACTCAATAACTCATTGCTAGCCACTAGAGCTGACATAGGGAAAAAGTAATGTGTTAATACTGTAGCCTTGAGGTTCATAAAATCGAATTAATTAAAAGCTGAATTCAAATACAAAATTAAGGTACAAATAGATTCAAATTCTTGTAAATAGATGTCAGCAGTATCTAATAACATGTTTGCTTTTAATTTATGTGGATTTAATAAGACGATGGTTCCCGGATTCAATATGTTTTCGGCAATATGCGTTCGAATTCCGCACTACCATGGATTTATTTCAAGACTGGATGAATCGTAAAGTTAGTTCTCTTCTATTAAAAACCAGTTAAAAGGAACTTAATTCCCTATTCGCTTGTAAACTCGCAAATTTTGTGATCCGAAAGTTCCTGGGAAAGGCAATCCGAAGGCGGAATCGAATGGAGATTTTATACTTTTATTGGATTGTCAACCAATATGTTCAATGTTTCCTTCCACCAGCCATGGAACTCAAGACGGAGAATGAACATTGATAGTGCTGATCCCCTTCGTTTTAATCAATGCTTCAAGTTTTTTATATAAAGTTCACAAAAGGCGGATGGAGATGAAGAAAAACTTAATTCAGCTGTCTGTCATAGTTACGCTTGCTCTCTTCAATTAATTGCCTTCCTTCCATAAAGAAGATACTTCCACCTCTGCTTTCTTCTTCTTTCATTGTTGTGAATTTCAATTCTTTTGCCCTCTGTACTTTCTCTTTTAAGACGTAAGCATAGATCTTCATTTGTTACTCCAACGTCACGTCGCTTTACGGTCGCATGCCTATCGCAAGGTAAGATACGTGGCTGGCGTGAAAACTTAATGAAGTTTTTCCGGTAGAATGAAAAATTTACCCATGAAAAAAAGATATCAGCAATGATTGAATATAAAGTAAACTTGGATGGGCATCGCCACAGGATAAGTTTATTACAAATTTCAGTTTGAGCATCGCTTTGGAAACACACACACACTGTGATTCATAGAATTGTTTCTCCTTTTAACCGTAATAATGTGTTATCAATGCAGTTTATATTGTTAATATGTATGTATTTACGTAATATGAGTTTTATGTGATTTATGTTTGCACGTCAACTGGTAATTTTTTAGATTGTTCTCTTTTTTTCCCTTTTTTTTTTTTGAAACTTTATAAAAGTATTTAGGTAATTTTAGTGCTTTTGTATTGTACTTGTTAAACTTTATATCTAGCACGAAACTACAATGTTCCACTTGTATCTGACATAAGCAAACGGAGAATCCAAAAACGGCTGAAGCTAGGATTCTTCTTAAATCTGACTAAAACCTGTGAATATAATGTAAGAAGAATATTGGAAATAATATATTGAAATTGAATTGAATAGAGAACTGCCAACAGCAAAAATTGCGTTAACTCCGAAGAAATGCACAATGTGCCAATTTAGCATCAGTTATGCAGATTTAAATTGAAATTTTCGTTTATTTCGCGATACACGAGTTTCCTTAAACCGTATTATTTATTCAAATCCTGTTGAAATGTTATAATTTATTGCAGGATCCTGGTTTAACCCTAGTTGAATAATGTTATTTCTACTTTAAATAGGAAAATAGGACAAGTAAGAAGGCCCTTAATTTAAACCTAAGCAATAATTAGCCTTAACCCCTCTGCTATAAAATGTCCAGTGATAGGTTGAAATTGTTTTCTTGTAATTTCGGTTATTTGATAACAAGTATGTATACAGTTGAAGTGCGGAGATTTTTCTTTACTCTGCTTGTGAACTGCTAGATCTAAAAACAGAGAAAGAAAACGTATCCCATTTTTCAATAGCAAATTATGAACTACCCAAGAAGGAAAGGTTACGATGGTAGTGCCGAAACCTGAGGTGCCAGGCTAGAATTTAAGAAGTTTCCGGTTCGAATTCCGGATAAGCCACGAAATTTAAAAGCATTACATCCTCATATAACTACGTCCGGCAAAAGTCAATAGTTCCAAAATTGCCCAAACAAAATAAAGTTCTATCAAGATATTTTTTTTTAAAAATTTCGAAAATGTTAAGTCATCAGACGGACCCGTACTTCACTCGAAGACTTCAAAGAAAGAGTCAAGAGAATTAGCAGCAATCAGAAAGTCTCTCACTTGATCACACACACAAATGTACCAAATGGATTCTACGATTTACTACTATCCAAAATCTTCTGTATCTCCTCGTATAGGTCTTCGATTTCCTCCTCCGGATGTGAGGTTGTTGGAACATACACTTGCATAATTTACATACTGTATCTCTTGTTTATTTTTATTACTACCCGTGCGATTCTATCTGAAATTCCTTCAATTTCTGTGATCCGTCACTTCAGGTCTTTATTAATTATAAAGCCAACGCCTGTCGGTTTTCCATTTTCTGTTCCTTTAAAGTAGAACGTGTGCCCCGATGGTAGTTCCAACTGTTCTTCATTCTTCCTCCACACGTCTGATAGTCCTATGTCGTCTCACTTAATCCTCTTAAGTTCATTCTGCAATTCTTCTAATTTGTCCCCTCCTGCAAGTGACTGACAGTTGAGAGTCGCCACGTATAGTTCCGTTCGAGTTGCCGTGTCGGTGTCCTGGCAGTCTACAGTTCAAACCCGGGCATTTTGATCCTCTGACTTCCTGCAGGACTGACCGCTGCCGTCGCCAGCTGCATTCCGTCCTCCGAGGATGTTTCCTTACTTGTACCATCATGTGTAAAGAAAGCAGGGGTGCTGACACTTGACTCACCACGCTATCTGCTAATGCGGGTTGGTGAGCAGCCCATCCATGTTCGTTCGCCAAGCAGTTGCTTGGGTACTAACAGGCCCCATGACGTGAACGTATGGATTGGAGATCAGGCGTCTACCCCGGTCGGTTCCCTTAACCCTTAGCAAGAGGAATTAAGGAGTCTCCTCCCAGTTAGTGACAGAAGCCTTTTGGGGCAACAGTTCCAGTTTCCCGTCCATATATATATATATTGGAGTGATGGGCGAAAAGGTATATTACAAATATAATTCATCAAAATGTTCAAATGCAAATAAAGGTAAGAAATCAGCCTTGCAATCGAAATATTAAATACGAAAATTTAGTTCTATTTAGAAATAAGTAACGCAATTTGTAAAAAGGAAAATACCATCTTTACGAATATTACATCAGAACAACTTCAATACAACCACGAGAATTCATAATTGATAGGGTACCCAACAAACAGGATCGTTCTCATCAGGAGGTCACAACAACATATAAAAGAAAAAATCAGACTTCCTTTTCTTTTATATGGGAAAGTCACGATGTTAAAAATTACAAAATTTATAAACTAATAATTAGGCACGAAAGTATTTCCAGGACGTGACTACCAGAAGGACACAAAAATATTTCTCAGTTCTTTCCATTCCTCATTCACCTAAGACCTCTCGCCAAATCCGGTTCCCAAACTCTCCTCTCCTTGTTTTGAAATTATCCTTCCTGTCATCTATGAGAGCTTAAAGATTTTCAGAATTACATTAAGAAAGAGCACTACAGACCATCAAACCTAGAGCCCATCTTGAGAAGGACACGAAAATTAGAAAACAATAAAACCAAATAGAACTTAGTATCGAGAGGCCAGTCTTGGTTTTTCCATCAACCCGTTAACATCAAAGTCGTACAGTTAGTTTTACTCGTTACTCGTGTGTGTTGAAAGAGAACTTAGTCTAACTTTATTTAGTGTGTGTTACTACTTCGTAATCAGAACGGTCTAGTATCATCAATGAACTATACTACCATTACGAACTTTAATATATTTGTGCTCAATCGAAAGACTAGAAGATGAATATGTGAGAATTATTGACAGTTTTAAGAAACATTTCTTCTCTACAGGATTTCGGAAGAAAGAGACTTCTCGAGTGATTACAAGATAAGGTATGTGAAATACAGGACTTGGTTACAACGTATAAACAAACAAATTGCTCGATTCACTCTAAATTCTGGTCGAGAAATGGATAGGTTAATAATTATGAGCGTAGTTCATTTTGTAATAAAATAGTAAAATGTTCTTTCACATTTCAATGTTTTAAAGCAACATGTCCTCACTTCCTCATCTTAGTAGCTAAGTATTTTTGGAATGCTTCCGTATTGTTTCTTCAGGGAGAAAGAAAGTAAGGAAATCCAAGTGTGTAAAATGTGTACAAATAGTGCTTCTCTGCTGTCGTCCATTTAATAACGAATGCATTTCTATTTGCTACGTCCCCGTAAACAGGAAATTACGGCAAGTAATTGTGAAATAAATACAAGTTAAACAACGAAATAAACAGCGATAAACAATATATATATATATATATATATATATACCTACACCATTTTCCTCATAAGACTTTCTATTGCGTACATGCTTTAATTTTTAGAATATGCAGTACAAGAGCGACTCCTTCACTCTTCACTTTTGTCATTTTCTCGAAACGAATGCTACTTACAAACTATGCGAATTAATGATAAATCCTGTTCTTCGTTAATCTTTCATGCCCTGTGTGTTTATCTCTCAAGCACAGAAAAAATGTTAATTATTTTAGAAAATGAATACAAATGAAACAAAATAATGAATTAACTTTTCAGTATATTTTTTTAATTGAATTAGTAGCTGTAGTAAATAAGAACTAGTAAAATAGTATTTAAAACGACATGATAGGCCTACATATGTTTCTAACTACGTGTATAAAGGGATCACAAAGAAATAAAGGTGTCATGACATTTATTGATTACACTGTTCAACAACCAAAATGTATCTTTGCTGGAACCATTATTTCTTCAGTAATTCGATGTGCTGAATCGGAAAATTGACTTGACTTATGTTTGATTTGTTCATGTGTAGAAGACACCGGCTTCCCTGATGTACGCACACAAATGGAATATATGTGATGATTTGAAAGTGATTGTAATGTAACTTGGTTTCCAGCAGGGTTATACGAAGTATTACCTTCCTTTGCGAGTTGAAAGTCATAGCATAATGAAATGAACGAACTGCTTCTAACAGAATGTTTAGTGCCAGGTGTGATAAACATATCATTCGAGCCATTAGTAGAACCAAGCAAAGTATCCTTACCACCGTTACATATTTCGTCGATTATGTACAATTTGATTCAGCACAATCTTGATTGTTTATTATAAATTATATTCTCAATAAAATTATTTGAGAGTAATTTTATATATATTTTTAAAGTATCATAAATACCATCGTGTTCCTTATAATGTACGGACATTAGGCACAATTTCACAGATTTTATCTGTACTCGAGAGCTAGAGCCGCATAATTTTGGGCAAATGTGATAAATGCCGTTTTGTTGCTCGACTCTTGCTGTAAACATATTAATAATTGAAATAAGTAGACCTAAGTCTATTCTTCAATTTAGTTTGTACATGGAAGTACTTTTTTCTGTTTTCTCAAAAGTAAGGATTTGTGACTTATGTGCTTGTAACTCTCAGGTACAGATATAAATTCATAATCTCCATTCTTGGCATCGGGAGTCCTCATCACTGAACAAAAAATTACGGAAATTGCGCCCAATTTTGATCGTTGTGTTGCCAATACGAAATTTCATGTACATTCCAAATCGTAGTTACAAATAGTACACTAGACAATAAAGAATATATTTTGCTACAGCAGACATTTCAGAAGTACCTGAAAGAGGTGGAGACGTGCAACTGGAGTCAGAGGTTTCAAAATTCATTTTCATTTTATTTTCAGAGTAGAGCTTGCACGGACAAAATCCTTGGATATTTATATGTTCTTGGAAATCATAATAATTTTAATTATTTATATAAATACGCCTGCCATTTAATCAACACATACAAAGATGGCGCCATGCGGAGGAATTATTATGGTGTCACTTCAGTTCATGAATGTCAGACATAATATCTAGATAGCGGGAATATGGGTTTGATCATGTTTTTATTATTCGTGATGTACATGGCGTTTAATACTCATTGTGCCCACCTCAACTCAGAGGAAGCTAAACAACTGCAAGAACCTTTCACTCGCATTTCACATTTTCTTGGTTCAAAACTTAGCTTATCGTTATGTTTGAACACTCTCACATACGTTGCAAATATTACATTTCTACTGCAAGATTTAGATTTTTTGGCTACAGTAAACTCCACTTTACTTCAGATTTTAAACTCTAGGCCCTACATAATATTTCTCCCATAAAAGACCTGCAAAATCAGTTTGCCCCTGTTCATAACGTATAATGTTTTGGTACACTCGCTCCCTTGTGTGGTACAATAAATATTAACCAGAAATGATCTAGTTGCGTAAAATCTAAGGAATATGGTGCAGTACGCGGAAGCCACAAATTTAGAAAATTGCAGAAAAAAAATCAAATGGTTGCTACGTGTGTGGAAGTCAAAGGCTAAATGAAACAGTTTTGAGTCATGGAATTGTGAAATGAGAGAACGAGCGAGAAGTATATTGTACTGTTTCACATCCTCTGCGTTTAGTGCGGTATATGTAATAAGTGTCACAGGTCATGTGCATCGCGTACAATATAAAAAGTATCCAGGCTTACTGAAACTAATCAGTCTTCGAGCGCTCTACATTATGTCCGGTATTTTTGCAACAAAATACGTATGACGCATAACACGCAATGACGCCATTAGTATTCCTTTGCACGTCGCCACGTGTTCACCAACTCGAAGAATAATACAGCATGGCTTTTCTTAACACTTTTTAGATTGCTGGTTGTCTCTCGAAGTGTTTATGGAAGTGCCTATATGAATTATTTACAATGGAATAAGGGGTATATTTTTCGGCAAAATAGGACCAGTAGCTGGCTACCACAAACTGTTCCACATCCATTTAAGTGTTATCTGAAATTACTGTACTGGTTCTGACGGCAAAGCTCGTTTCGACGGTTTCCTCAGAATTATGTTCCGTTTCACCACTTAATTTTCAGTCCAGAAAATTTCGTACATACTGGTTTGGCAGCAGATAATTATTATCGTCCTCGATATATAATAAACAATTACCGTATATCAAAATTTAGCTACCGATACTTACTTTAACTTTGAGATGATAACCATCGTCATTTACCTCTACATCATATTCTGAGTTTTTTATATTTTCCATGCAAGAATGATATATTCGGAAACTCCACATCCCACAGAAGTGTGTGAAAAGGTTTGGGGGCTAAAACCACTGTAGAAATTCTCAGACCAACTACTGACTATGTAGTCTGTGGGTATATTTCGTCAGTAGTCAAATCAAAAGTTTTCTGCAGCATTAGAAAACAAATACCGAACAAAATGAAGTTAAAATTAAAAAAGAAACTTTGAAGACAATTATTCTTCTTGCTTTTGAAATAATAAATAAATCTGACTTTATCATATACGATTTATTGCGCCCCCTTAAAGAAGTGAATCCTTCCCCCGCATTCTTGGAAGAATAGAGTAGGGCGACGAAAATTCTAATATCACGGAGGTGGAGTACGGCTTTCTTCTGAGTTCTCCGAAAACGACAACTGATATTAAAATACATGTGGTTTCCAGATTTAAGTATTACTAAATATCACTCGCTGATCTATCCTTACACTTAAACATCACTGCACCGAAACGTCCTACACCCGATTAGGCCAAGCTTGTTAATATGAAATTATTTCAACTGGAAGACAAACAGACTGTAGACTCTTTTCATTCGGGAACCTAATTATATGATAGCCTCTATAGAAAATGGTCAAGAGCTGTAGTTTGTGCAAAGATACTTGACAGAAAAAATAATTAAATATTGTATAACTAGATACGAATATTAAACAGTTTGCAAAATATGTTATGTAATTTGCTTCACACGGCTTTACTACAAATATTAAGAAACCTACTGTTTTCATCACTTGCTCTGCTCGGAACTTTGGGAGTATTGTAAAAGACTTCTAAATGCGTATACAATATGTGGCAGAAGTTGTCAGATAATTGGAGATAATGCCGTTAGCAGTTGAAATACTGATTTATTGCTGCAAGCTAAATTTAATCAGAAAAGTCGACCACAAAACTTTACCGAACTCCAGTTACAGAGCAGCAGAACTAATTACCGCCTCACGTCAACACTACGAAGGGATTGATTGGGAGAAAACCAATACAACGATCCTAGATTATGAGAGACAAATGGGAGTTGGCACAAGAGATTATTTAGTTTTCTGACTAATGAAAAGCGAGGAAAGCAGGAGAGACTCGGCTGCTCTCTTGGATACTAAAGTACAATGCGAGTCCAATAAATATCTAAAAACACTAAACCATATAGTAGTAAGATACTTTTGTATCTATGTACATTTAAAGCTTAACTGAATTTCTTAACTCTAGCGTGCGCATGAAAAAAGTATAAGTCAGAAATTAGCCAAAATGAGATAAGTTAAAATTTGAAATCTGTATGTGATGCCCCACCTTCGGTTAACTTAGTGTAAGCCAATTCTAAACGTGAGTTGAATAATCGCTTCTTTGTACTTTCAGAAAAGTGGTATCTTATGCCTGGCAGGGAAGAAAAAACTCGTCTCCTTAAAAACTGTTTTCTGACTTATACTGTTTTTTCCGTGCACGCCAGAACTACAATAAAGAATGAAAGTAATAAGTGAATCTATTTTATGTCATTTTTTCAACTTGCACACGCGCCATTAGTACCATACGTATTTCTTCCCACTGGTAATATTTTTTTCATTCATTACTGATGAAAAAGGGAATAACAGATGTTATTAGGATATAACGTAATACACAATATAAGAAAAGGTGCTATTCTTTTTTAGAAAAGTCAGTTTTAAAAAATGCAGTAAAAATAATAAACCACCTTCAAAAATCCACTAAGTTAAAAATAATGAAAATAGTACAGTAGTCAACGAAACTTATTTAGTGCAACAATCTTGAGGTCATAAGACTATTTGTCTCATTAACTTGAAGAAGGCTGTCAGATAGTTAGGAAATAAGATTTTTTAACTATTGTGTTCCTTACAATTATTTTACATTTTCCTGGCAGGCTCTTTAATTTTTTTAAATTTAACTTTTACTTAGAGATGCTATATAATAGTGACAAATTAGATCAATGTCAGTATGATAAAAATCTTGTTACAGATTGACACACAAAATTTACGCTTGATGAATTAAGTAGATTCGTTTTTTTAAAGGGCAAGGAAACAAAGAGCAAGAAAAACAACGCGGAAAACTTTCACTTCTCTAGAGAAAGTGAATTTAAACTTCGAAATAATCGGTCTATTGACAACATTTTATTCAAGAACATCACAATTCTCCCACAATTTTCATAAGCCCATTGAAAATGCTCGCCACGCGCTAACTAGAGGAGGCGCCACTAGCAATTGCTTGTGCTAAATATTTTTCTTTTCTAAAATAAAAGGTGTTGCTGGAGGCCAATGGCCCCTGAAGGAATTTAAGTGAGTGTCCTTCACTTTGGAAAGCGGCTGATCACATGAAACGATTCACCAACTTCCTACAAGCTGATCTGACTGCTAAACCCATTCATTGACGAAGAAAAAAGTAGACCACCACCACGAGCAACGATAGAAGGAAGGAAGGGAGAAGTAATGGCTGCGTCCAAGGCAGAAAAAAAAAGAGGCAACCACTACTGACCATTATCAACTCCGTCTGAAGTCTAGATTTCGGAAAATTGAATACCCCCCCCCCCGAAAAATTATAAATAGTATTTCAATTAAAACTCAACTGCATCGCGGTACTCGAGAATGTCAAAGAAGTGACTGAAACAAACTATTTACTGTACCTCGAACAGTTGCACAAATCTTACATGAATTCAACTTCTTCAATTTAGTATAACTTTGATCAATCTTTGTCCTGAACAGAAAGTGATTCTTAACTGTGATCCATCATAATCAACTATATGGAATTGAACAATAACTCGTAATTGATTAATTTTTTGCGGCGAAACTGAAACCTATCGGATTTATCTATATATTGATACGTATTAAATAGTAAGTTACAAGTGCGTAAATTTAATTGATCCACTGTCACTGGACAATTTATTTTAACTGTAAACAGTTTACTTAAACTAAAAACTTTCGTTACCTACTCGAGAGACCATTGTAAATTATTTACTGTCCACATAAATCCTCAACTGAAAATTTTGACGAAAATGAAATTAAGGAAATATTTTCCACAGTGGCAGCTAACAACGCTATCGATGTGATCTCGCTCTATATCACTCGTGATAAATGATGGCTCTTTCTCAGAATCACTGAGATACCATATCCCACATTCCTCTTCGATTTTATTAAGCATATATTTTGTCAGGCAACATACACAAAGCCCAAATAGAAAGGGGTTTCCCAGAGCACTGGATTCCACGTCACGTCCGTTAATATATCAGTCAAGAGAGATACTTCCCTTCAGCGGCGGTTTGTCAGGTGAAGCTGTACTTCACCTATTATTTCATTTCTTATTCATTAAATAAAGAAAACATAAGTTTCAAAAATACTGAAATAACTATCATAAAATGCCAGCAAGAACAACACCAACTCGCTTTATTATAGTTTTGCTTACAAGTAATTCACAATACTGATGCTAGAAGGCGCCATCCGTCTTCCAAAGTAGGCTCCTTTGGTTTCTCAGCAAAAGGAAGGAAAGGAAGCATTTAGGATTGTCCATAGCTATCTTCTTTTCTATCGACGTTGAGCGGAAGTGAGGTCCACTATTTGTAGCAGAAGGTGAACTTCTTGGTCAGGCAATTCTGACCAATCAGAAGCGGCCTGGACCTTAGCGCTGACAGAGACCTCTCTCTTTCTTTCCTACTCTGTGGCGCCTGTGAAGTTCTCTCTTGCTCTTTCCAAAAGAGATTCTCTGCCCGATGAATAGTGAGATACTGGAATTGTTTTCTCCAAATCCACCTTAGCAGCCCTATGAATGGTGGCGACGGGGATGGAAACTACATGATAATTACCACGGTCGTCAGGAATTTCATCGCCTGTACGATGTATAATCCAGATTTTACTACTAGAAAATATACAGTAAATTGGATGCTTAGTATCTTAGCTAAAGTATGCACGATTTTAAAACCAAGTAAGTTGATGTATCATCACGCTTTTAAGATAAAAAGAAGGGAAAAATTCAAACGCATGTTGTGGACGAACGAGAAAAATTTCAACGTAAATATAACTATCCAGTCGCTGAAGTGTTCTCACTCAGTATTGAATGCAGAGAATTCAGCAGGTATGTGGGGGTGAGGATAGGAATTGCGCTAAAAGAAGAACTTTACTTTCAAGAACAATATTTCATCTTTTCCTATGACTCATAACAAACTCCCTGGAGAATTTTGAAGCTCCAATAGGGATTTCTCCCGTCCCGCCTCCTAGGTTCATCATTAGTACCATCAGATGTAATTACTATACACGCACATCGGATTGGTCCTATGTCGAAGCCAAGTACTCACCTTTGGTACTGGGGTCGTCGGATCGATCCCTGCTCATGCTGTGTGGGCTTTGTGGTGAACAAACACCGCGTGCGTGGGTTTTCACGAGGTGCTCCCGTTTTCTCCCACTTTCTTCATTCCACCAATTCATCCCATCGTTCATACGGCCTGGGCCATAGTTGCCTAAAGACCTTCAAATTAATTTTAAAAAATCGAAGCCAAGTATGGGAGTAAATCTGTCCATCAAATGTTAAAGCTAAAATTTTCCACTTAAATCGAAAAAGAAAAATACATCCTCGTCATAATCCGAAATATATACAAATTTGATAAGTGATGTAAATGTTTACATTAGCTTTATATTAGTGACATAAATATTTATATTTATAAAGCTTTGTATTAATTTGTCGCATTTTCACTGTTAGGTTTTAAAGACTGATTAAAACTCTTATCGGTGATGAAATGATCGTGTAAGTTTATATTGCAGATACATGAATTAATTATTTATATGAAAATAGCGAAATAAGTTTACTAGCTAGAGCGACTCGCTCTAGCAGATACTGAAAAAACGCTTCAAAATTTTCCCTTGTGCGTGAGGATTTCATCCCCGTTAGTTGATTCCGAATATCATCCCAACCAGGGATAATTTTTTAGATTTCTACCCAACAGATAGTAGATTGAAAGTTACAAGCAAATACTATTTTTATAACCCCCCTTCGTAATTTATAACAAATCGAACACTGCCTAAACCTTTACCATGAAGCATAATGCAGATTAAAATGTTTACATTCACAGTTAATGTGGTCTAATGACACAGATATCAGTAATTGTTTAGGACAGATATTTAAGCAGATTGTGAGGTAAAAGAATTAGCAGTTAAAGCTTGTGTAAAAAGGTATGAAATGGAACCTGTTGGTTTAACGTGAATAGAAAAATAGATTGTTTTTGTAGATTTGTACCTAATATAGTAACGAGAGCCTGTTAGTTCATTAACCTGACGCCGGATGCGGTGGTCGATTGACTTGAGGCATAAGGGTTCAGTTCACAGAGTGTCGGGAAAGTGTCCCGGGTGGTGTTTGTGGAAACAAACTTGACTACTTGTATTTCTTTGAGACTAGCGAAGTAATTAGTACTAAAATGACATAAAAGGGACGTTTACGAAACGTCCTTGTATCTGATTGAGTTTCTGTCTACTATTTCCTTCATTCTCTTCATGGAACCAACGCTTAGTGGACAAATCATTTCTATGAATTTTGTTGTAGGCATTCTCGGAATACCGCATTTAAGAAAACACGATTGTAATTCAATACAAGGAAAATAGACTGCGAATATTCGTAAGAACTGAGAAAATTTAATTATTGGTCACTCGAAATCCAACCTTCATTCTCTCATACACGGATGTTTCAATAACATACATTTTCTAATTGTTGTTCATCATCATTACAAATCACAAAATTTGCAATAATTTATAGTTTAATTAACGCTGGTTTGGCATTGTGTGAAAAGCATGCTTTACACAATGTTATATGATATTTTAAAGTGATATTGAGTGTTTGATCTCGTCTTTATTAATATAAATGGCTATAACAATGATGGACAATTACTCAAAGACAACCGGGCCTAAAATAAACAAATAATTACTAATACATAGTGTGGTATACACTTACATGAGTGTTAAGCGATGGTGATCAGAGAATATAAATAACACATCCTGGTTGCGACAGTGATCCACACTGCAAAAAGTACGTGAAGAACAAGCATCCGGCGGTTGAGTATGATGTTTGCGTATTAATAATAAAATTAACAATCCATCCTGACTTTAACAACCAGTTAATGCTCAAATGGCATTGCATGTGAGTAAAAATACAAGAGCTCTGTTTTCCGAGAAAATAAAGTGGCAGGAACGATACATTAAAATGTTGAAAATAAGAGAATGAAATATTCCACTCCTCTCTTTGTACTCTTCTTAGAATATATTTCTTGGTTTGCCAGCTAACTCATATGTCGAACATGGACTCTTTACTATAATGATCTCAGGGTATTAGTTTTTTTGGTTCTACTGAATGACGTCAGATACTTTATTAAGATGCCTCCTTGGAGGGAACCCAGGCTGTTGCACATGGGTGAGGCGAAACTTAATATTATTCTATGGGTCTTGACCTAGAGTAGAAATGCTACACTAGCAAAACCAGTAATCGCTCCTCAGCAGAAATAAAAATTAGGTAAACGGTTCGTTCTAGTGGAATACTAAAACGGTTACATAAGTAAGCTCTCTGTGAGTTACCAGTATTGGTTTCTTACGTGCCTTTATCCGACATACAACTTCATCGTACAATATTTACAATATAATTCTTCAATGAAAAGAGTAACAACATACTTTAAGTAATAGATAGGGTAAACAAATTATTAACAGGTTTGTTTCTATTAACATTTTCCATTCATTAAATAATATTTCATAACTTAAAGTTGATCATAATTTTATAGTGCATTTTTGTCTGCCATCTGTTTATTAAGGTTTGCATTTAATCATAGCTGTTCTCGCAAACAATACACTGCTACTTCGCCTTGTTGTGCAATTCCACATGCAGTGCGGAAGCGTATAAAAGTGTATTCAAGCTTTCATTCATTCCTAATACGCATTGATTAACAATATAATCACTCCCATAATCACAGGTAATATCCGAAACAAGTAATATAATAATTTATACAGCGTTATGTAACATGTGTGTGTTGTCTGACTTTAGTGCACAGGGTAATTATCTCGTACATATAGCATATGTTCATGTTAGTAACTTTAACTACTAGCAAATGTTTTATAACAATTTCATATCAACATGTGATCAATAATAGCGGCTTATATACTTTGATCTAACAAAAACAAACCTAACCTATCCTAAACTTCAAACTAGGCAACCAGCGCGTAACAAACTTAACGGAGGCTAACCTAACATCAATAGAGCTAAGCCAAGCTAAGCATAGCTATGGCTTACTATGTCACATGCCCCCAACAAAGTTTTAAAAAAAACTTTTGCAAACATTTTAATTTTTTTTTAATTTTTAGTTATTATTTTTTTCTTGTTTCATTCTTTTTTCTCTACTTAAATAATTATTAAATCATAGTTTACAAAGTTATTTTTGCTCAATAGTCAATAACATCATTTGTTGCCATTAGTGATTTATATAACATATATATTTTATAATATCTATATTATTCATTATTACTCCCATTGCTGTTAATCAATCATTATTATTTTTTTAAAGTAGACCTCTTTTACAATTATGATATTATTGTATCGACATAAACAATCACGATCATTATTTTATCTTGCACTAATATTCTTTCATCGTTACGTTTTCATTTTCTCGCAGAACATTATCATTTCATCATAATACATTAATTATAATTTCATCGTAGAATATTATCATTTCATCATAAAAAACCTTAAATATCATTTCATCGTTGAATATCATTTCATCATAAAAAACCTTAAATATCATTTCATCGTTGAATATCATTTCATCATAAAACCTTAATTATTATTTCATCGTAGAATATCATTTTATCGTACAGCATCATCATATTATCGTTCCGTTAATACATTATTACCATATCATAATTTAACCGTTTCTATGTTATTTGTATATGTTCAATTAATAGTGTAGTTAACTCACCACCATCAATCAAGCCTAACGCATATACATAAACGTATTAGACAATAAAATATGTATGTATTCATACATCATTTTGTCTAGATTATGTTCTTTAACGATTTCTATCACTTCAAAATCTTTAAAACTGAACTGAGCCGTGCTATACATTTCTTGAAGTATCATAATCCTCTGATTATTTTTCTCTTTCTCAAAACTTAGTTGCATCATCTACCTTAATACCATCCTGAGTATCAGCTTTCTTAACAGTTATTTGCTCTTTTTCATTCATTGCATCTCGAACATAGAGTTTTTTTCTATTCGAACTTTCTTCCGTTTCTTGTGCTTCAATAACACTTCTACATGCTTAATTGGTTTCAAGCCACCTGGATAAGTTTCAATCATTTTAAAGAATGGTTTTATAACAGCCCTATTTAATTTTAAGACGTCATCTCTTCCATAACTTATCCTTTTCGGTAATTCCATATTTTGAACTGTTTGCGACGGACACACATCTACCTCCATCTTATATCTATCATTTGAACATTATGAGTACTTCCACTCATATTCTCATTGTCCTTCCCTCGTCTATTCTGCATATCTCGATAATTCAGCCAAACAGTCTGCTTGTCTTGCCTTTCCAACTTATTAACTCCCTGACTTAATTGAGTTACAGTGTCGTATCGAAAATTCAGTAACTGAGCTTTTATATATATCGGCAGAGTATTGTAAATTATGCTACATATTTTCCTCATAGATATACCGCAATCGATATTTCTAATATCCTTGAACATTTCATGTACTTTTTTGCCATAATTATTGATTTCGATCCATTTGATCGTATTGCGTTCATATTGGTTTAATTGTTTTCTTTTCATCTCGTATGAAATGTCCTTAATATCCAAATCATTCTTAGTTTGACACTACACATAACATAGATTCTTATCATTTTGACCTGTTAAAACTAACATCATTATTTTCCTCATTACAGTTCACCCTTTGCATTAAGGATCCAAACTTGCTAAGAATATCAGTTTGTTTATCCATTTATCCAGTGCAAGAAAGAATACTTAATCATCAATATGAGTATATAGAAATTTTCTGTGGAAGTCAAACAGGAAAACTGACCCAAACGAGGATCAAACACCAATCTCCGAGGCTGCAAGCCGACGCTCTGCCACGTGGACCATACAAAGAGCTGGGGAGTAAAGATCTTGGAAAGTCTATTTTTACCGCACGCCATACCCTTACGTGCGTAATTTTTGGACAATTTTCTTGTAGGAGTAGCGTTGCTCGTAATATTACGCAAGCCGTATTCTAGGCACTGGGGGAATAATTATTATTACCATCATTATTGTGCGTTGAAAAAATTCACCCAAAATAACATTACTCAGGAATGACGCCATTTTCAAACTACATAGGTTTTTACAGAATCAAAAAGTTTTTTAAAAAAATATGTCAAAAATTACGCCACAGAGGCAAGATTTTGGTTCAGAAATTACGCAGCTGATACAAGATAAGGGGGCACGTATATTTATGGGTTAGTCACGTAAGAGGTTAATATTCTGCAGTTTAAAAAAAATACAATTCTCTAAGGCATTCCAACGAAATAAATGTGCGTACCAATGAGGCTTCGTTTTTGCTGTGCTGAAAGATTTTACGCATTTCTAATTCATATGCATGCCCTGAACGAAACAAGCACGCAAAATGAGCTAAACCATAACAACAAGTTAGATATTTTAGTCTGGAGTGGTATCTTTCAGTGTCGAGAAGTATCTCGAATCTATCAATGTGTAATACATACTGAAACCAAGGCATAGACAAATCTGTACGCCTGATTGAGAGTTAGGTACGGTATTACCAGGGCTGGATCTCGTTTTTATTTTCTGGCCTGGCCCAATGCTTGGAGGGGCTGATTTATTTGTAGAGACCCTGGAAAATCTTGACTAAGTATTATCTTAATTCTTAAATGCAAATCACTAAAATTCTTGAGTGTTTTAAAAGTAAAACTGAAATTTATGGGTTGAAATAAAAAGTGCTCGTAATATTTGATAAGAAATTATTACCACTGCATTTATTTTTTATTGCACACCTTGTGCAGATATCAGAATAGACTAAGATATAATCTCTCTCTCTCTCTCATATATATATATATATATATCAACAACATATTTCTTTGTGAAGGGACGAGATTTAGTCGCTATATTTCAGATAAAATAGAGCAAACTAGATTCTATTTGTGGGTTGCTCACGTAAGTGACATTAAGTTTCATTTATTTACCAATGTCAAAATTGTTACTCTTAATTAATGTTTTCCCAATATTTTTAACTCGTGGCAGACTGTTTTGCCACGCTTACGACAGATCCGTAAAGTAAGTGGTCCGCAAACAAGTTCAAATATCTGACAATTATAAAAATGGCATAATAAGTTTTATATGATCGATTACATCGATAGGTCTACGATTATTGTATTTTCTGGAGGAAATAGCATTGAAAGAGATTGAAACCCACAACTCAGATAACAGAAAGAAAGGAAGTCTTTATTTCTGAAACAGAACTACCAATAGGTCCTAAACATTTAAATTTAAGGATATAATTATATTTTCTATCAGATTCACTTTTCATACCAAAAAAATACAAGATCACCTACTAAAATAAGCTTAACTTTTTATTTTTTTATAAATGTCTTTGTAAGCGTCATTTCTTAAACTAGGACATCCCCCGCAGTTTGTAGACAAAATGATGTGTTATCTTTAATTTACCATCTGTACAATTCACGAGAAACACAGGTAGCAGGGGAAACTGTATGAACATTTGGATTCGCGTTTTTCAAGGAGAATACTTGAAACAGAATTTCTGTAACGCAAGTGGTTCACTCTAGGAAAGGGTACCCTCTGAAAGGATTCACATATCTGAATGAGGCTAAAGGAGTCCATTTACAAAATTACATCCGTAATGAATTCAATACCACAGTATACAATATACTTTTATTTCTAACTTTTGGTAAGAAATCTCTACCACACCACGAATCGGACAGACTGTGATTGATGTCACTCTAGACGCGTTGAAACGGTATGCTGTGAAGGATTTTTTTCAAGCTTCCTCTGGCTTCCATACAGACTTGTAGCTGCCCAAAGCCACAGTTTCTCTCATTAATCATGCATGTGGGCACCAACTGCATACTGCCTAAAAACTACTTAAAGTTAACATCTGGAAAATCATGTGAAATATAAATTTTTCAAACTGTCAAAGAAACATATGAACCCAAACACTGCAATTAGGGGAAAAAATGTAATTAATCTTTTATTTCGTATTATCAACTTGTTCACGCGCGTACACCACATAATCTATAAAATGTTATTACAAAAAGATTTTTGTTTAGAAAACTGATATAATCCTCCTACCTATAGGTTAAATTATCGCTGCTTTTTCTAGCACCAATTCTTTCAACTAATGCACATTTTCTTTCAAGTGCGTATTATTACTATTTTAAATACCAAAATGATTCTTCTCATTCAACAGTTTATTAAATAACGTAATCTCAAGTCGCTAATCCTACAATGGATAATTTTCATTTCGAGGTAGCCAATACAAATTACTGTTCTAGAGCTGATACTAAAATCCAGCCCAACGACAAATTAACCTATTTTCCCTAAACTGTAAATCAACCAAGAGAACGTCGATGTTCCAATACTAAATTCAAGTGTACTAATTATTTCCCTGATTAGCAATAACATTACAATATAAATGTAGTGTGTTGGCTTTGTTGAAGTACTTTAGCATCCAACATGTAACTAAATCTACGTACATATCTTTGAATCCATACTTAAACCATTTACTAATTTGGCCCACTGTATAAATAGCTGCTCACATCATCTATTAACATTTCAGATGCTAAATATCCAACAAATACAGTCTTCGTCTTGATAATTGACCGAAGCTTTATAAGCCTCATTGGTCGAAACGTATGAAAAAGTTTTTAGGGCCTGTTTAAGTTTCGTTAATATTACGTAATCCAAGCTTTATAGCTATTTGGATCA
>JAGDQP010002826.1:54270-68257 GCA_022664845.1 Lepisma saccharinum
AATAAATCACAGCCATATTCAATCCACTAGTGGATGAGGCCTCTCCCCGAAGGGAGGAGTTGGTCTACTGCTCCCACGCTGACCAGACGGGTTGGGAGAGGAGAGCCGAAGCTCTCACTGTGATCGCCACTGTCTTTTATTCACAGCAGCTCCCCAATTGTCCTCACGATGCTGGGTCAACACCGATATATATATATAGATATAGATATATATATATATATATATATATATATATATATATCCAAAAGGGACTGGCCTGAAAAGGGAATGATAGCGTTGAGTACCCATTTTTCTGGTTGGTCAGACATTTTCAGGATTCGTATCGGGCCTGGCGAGTCGGGCCCAGATGCGGAATTTTCCTAATTAATACTTCAGAAAACATTGTACTGTAAGATTTGTGAAATTCGATGTTAGATGTTAAAAGCTCAATTTACTGAGCACACCCCACAGCAGTTAAAAATTTTTTTTTTTTCATTATCACACCTAATCACAAGCGTTTACAGATTTGTCTGTTTACAAACGAATTTAAAAAAAAAACTTTGCTGGACTATTTTGTATGCGCCATTCTAGTAACTATGACTTGAGCCTGTCATGCTAAAATGATTGCAATGCTTGTTAAAACCACAGAAATCCATGCTACAGGCGGGATTCGAACGCTCAACCTTACAGACGATGGCCTAATGCCTCAGAGTCCACGACTACTTCGGTTCGCACCAACTAATTTACATCTCAAGACTACAACAAACAATAATAGGAAACATAGGCCTATGTGACAGTCAGTTAAGCTTCCTTGTTATACAGCAATTTTTATAGTTGAAGATTAATTTTACTTAATCTACTATTTATTTCAACTTTACATAATACTAGCTACACTTCCAGAGGTGGTTCGATCTTCTCATCCACATGCGCGCCCATGTGTCGACGGGAAATTAGCTTTGGCGAAATTGAAAAACATTATGGTCAGTCTTATGCAAATATATAACTAGTTCTTTTATTTTTTTTTAACTTATTAGACCTTTGTATATAAGATTATTGCTGAGCAGGCCGATAGTAAGAGATGGTGCCTTTTCTCCCCCTTTCTATCCCTCCTTCAACTACCTCTTGTTTGAAAGTATGATTGTAAAAATCAACCGCTTTCCGTCTTCAAAACTGGAAATCTGCTACCTACCACACAAGGGAAGGAGGAAGGATGTAATTCTACATGCTTACGGTCACGGGGACTGTAAATAGCGAAAACATCTACTGTGAATATTTTTTTCTGAAGAGCGGAAGCAACCTCAAATGTGTCTTTTTCTTCTTTCCTTCTTGAACTTTTTTAAAGCACAGGCTTATCAATGAATGGCTGCCTTTCCTTGCTGGTCGTTACTACCTCCTAAAATTTTCTGATCCCCAGAAATCTTCGAGGTCCCACTGTAACAAATGGAATGTTTATAGAGATCCTCTTCCTTCTTTCTCTTCATACCAACAATGTCTTTGGTAAAAGAACCAAATTCATTGTCTCGTAGGTCTAATTCCATTACACCGCCTGATTTTCGGAAAAGTTAGTGTCACGAAATTTGTCTGGCAATAAAATATATAAGTAAAATAAAGCCGGCCAATTACTCATATTGCTACTTCTCTTAAATAAATTGTGCAATGTTTTCGATTTATTTTCTTCTCGAGTTTTGACGCATTTGGTGATCAAGTTCATTTGTCTCCTGTTGTGGGGTTGAGGCTTTGCGAAGAAATTTGACCAACCTCGTCATCGATTTTGATCCACAAATATTTTAGGTAGGTCGGAAAATCTATTCCGGTGTTTAATTACCTATTGTGCGACTAGCTGTGTATGTTACTGTATTTTCTGTAGTATCTGTACATTTGATCAATTTACGCCTTAATACGTTTTTCTGTTATGAATGCCAAATCAGCAGGGTCGGATTTACATTATATCCCACTTGCCCCATTCCTTTCTTTATCTCAATTACTACATGATTTAAATTGAATTTATTTATGGCTTTTAGGCGTCTCACAAGTCAGGTTCAAGCCGAGATAGGGCGCCAGAGAGGATGTTGGAAATTAGGCTGCCAGAGCCTAATTTGTAGGTACCATTCCAGCATTTACCGGAACCTAAGTTAGTATAGGCAGACGCTGGGATTGTTCGCAGAACCTTCAGATTACTCAGCCAAAGCTCTACCAACTGAGGTACGTCCGCTCGGTAAAAGGATTTAAGATTTTTCGGATTTAATAAGAAATTAAATACTGTATTAGAAACGCAAATATTCCACCAATTATTTTCTTTCTTCATTTCCATTTCTTCCATTCTTGTTCTTGAGATTCTGAGTGCCCTAGAATACCAAAACATACAAATAAAACCGAATTTTAAAAACAGTTTTAAACAGTTTATTATTCTTTTTTTCTTTTTTGTATTAACGGAATGATTGTAGCATATTTTACAAATATTCTTGTGAGAAAGTTTATCTTTTACTACTTGACAACGTACAACTATGCCCAACCGAGCCGCCGTAGCATTCGGAAGGTCGTGGGTTCGAACATAGCGGTCGACCATCTTGACAGAGGTTTTTTCAGAGTTTTTCCTGTCATACCAAGCAAATGCCGGGATGGCACCTTCAATATAGGCCCTGGCCAACACCTTCTTGACTCCTTTCCTCTCCTCTATCCTGGCCTGATCCCTAGATGCCTAAAGGACAAATAAAATTCACAACTACTACTAGCGTATATAGTTCATTACGGACTAATACCCATTAACCATCCGACGCCATGGTCAAGATTGCTGGTTTGATTTTTTCTGATTCGGCAATTCGGATATTTGACGCTTCGGATTATTGACGTGCGGATTATCCATGGTGAGGCCGAAATGAATAGGTAGCTGCTTAATAAAACATAGTGTTGTCCACGAGAAGAGATTAACCCTGGATTACAAAACTTCTTTTTGTTTGAACGTGGTTACAAAACATTAGTAAATTTTACTACTCAAGCTTATTTCTTTTGGTATTAGGGCTTATATTACTACTTTTTTACATCTGAAAACGTGTTTGTTTATAGAATTTTATAGGCAACAAGATTATGCCTTTGGAATGCTTTACTGAATAAATACATATAAAAATGTACATATATAACTTCATATCAGTATACCTGAATTCCACGCATATACGTATAAACACGTGTATACGTATAAAGTATATACGTATTAGTAGATAGACGAAGACACACCAACATAATGGATGTTAGGTCATACAGAAAAGCGGAAGGTGACACTGACCATCAATTAGTGATCACAAAAGTAAGGGAAAAGTTATGCATTGCGAACAGAGCAATCAAGGGGTCAAAACAACTGAAATCCGAACTTAAACGATTAAATAATCCGAGCATAAAAGCAGACTACCAACTCGAACTCTCTAATAGGTTCGAAATCGTAGCTGGCTCGAGTAATAATAATGAAATTGATGTAAGTAAGACGTGGGAGGCAATTCGTGAAACAATTAAGAGCGCAGCGAAGGAACGTGTAGGTGAGAAGAAACAGAAAAACAAACTTTTGTTTGATGAAGAATGTCAAACTTCATGAGGTACGAAAACAAGCCAGGCAAAGATGGCTAAGCAATAAAAGCGAAGCAAATACCAACCACTACAGTAATGCGAAACGAAACGCCACACTCGGGTTCACAAACAAAAAGCGAGAATACCTGACGCAGAAGATTCATGAGACAGAGGAAAACGGCAAGACAAATAACATTCGAGATCTATACAAAGGGGTAAACTAGTTAAGAAAAGGTTACCTGCCAAGGCGATTTTAAAAATTAAAGGGGACAAAAAGGGACTATCATTGAATGGTTTGAATCAACTGTTCGTATACGCGGATGATGTAGATTAATAGGGGACGATATAGATGCACTACAAAGCAACACCGATGTGTTAGTAGAAGCGTGCGATAAGATATGTCTTCAGGTAAACATAGATAAAACAAAATACATGATAAGCTTGATGTATGGGTGCCACACGAGTTAACGCAAAAAAACCTCATGGACCGAATTTCCATCTGCGAATCGCTGCTGAATCGCAACAAAAGCGACCCATTTCTGAAGCGGTTGGTGACTGGTGATGAAAAGTGGATCACTTACGACAACGTCACGCGAAAACGGTCGTGGTCGAAGCGCGGTGCGCCGGCGCAAACGGTGTCCAAGCCAGGATTGACGGCCAGGAAGGTTTTGCTGTGTGTTTGGTGGGATTGGCAGGGAATTATCTACTAAGAGCTGCTCCCCTACGGCCAAACCATTAACTCGGAACTTTACTGTCAACAATTGGACCGTCTGAAGGCAGCAATCGCCCAGAAGCGGCCAGCTTTGGCCAATATGCATCCACCTTATAGTCCGGACCTGGCACCGAGTGATTACCATCTGTTCCTGTCCATGGCGAACACGTTTGCTGATGAAAAATTCGTTTCAAGAGAGGCTTGTGAAAATCGACTGTCTCAATTTTTTGCCAATAGGGAGAAGGGTTTCTATGAGATAGGCATCATGATATTACCTTCCAAATGGCAACACGTTGTCAAACAAAACGGCGCATATGTGACCTAAATCGGATCATTCTAACTATGGTAAGTCAAGCCTTCAATGTCATGCAAAAATAATGGATTACTTTTTACTACACCAGATATTAAGAAGTATGACTGAAAATGAAAAAGACTCATTTACAGGCATATATGATTAATGTATTTTCTATATTAGGAAGGTCCTACATAAACAAGAACTGTTATAGTAAAAGAAGCGCAAACAACACAATAAATATATATATATATAACAATATACAATATGTGTGAGCTACCTAACTTCGTGATAACATACCTAATCTAAGCGTCTAATGCAGGACAGTTGCACTACTGTTTCACATTTTTGCACAAAATAACTAGAGTGTTTGTAGAACAAACTTCTGTAGGAACAGGAACAGTTTTTTTTATATACACAATGAAATCATGAACAAACAAAATATTTAGTTCTTCGAAGGTCACTTGACTGAGAAGCAGTTTCTACGGTGTGCACCATCTAACACTGAGTGTCTGAGTGACGTCTGCACTGTAACAGTTGTCGCTGCAAATCCGATACTCCTGCCATCTCTTGAGCACCGATGTAACTAACCATAACGCATACTTCTTTACTCTGTGAAGAATAATGTCTCGTATCACGAAATAAGGTATATCACGAAGTTAGGTAGGTTTACACTAACTTGCACAATTAACAGGTACATGAAACGTTATCTTCTATTAACTTTCCATTTCACTTAGTTAACGGTGCTCTAGAGAAGCACTAGAGGGTTGCTTCTAATAGCGGCCATCGTAACTGAAAGATTTTTGGAGAAGCTCTCAGTTCAACTTTTACATAATATGTAAGAACAACTGATTTTACAGCACTCTTTCGAAGATATTCTGTATTCCGAAGGAAGTATCCTTAAAATATGTATCACGTGGACATTTTCAAATTCCGAATTGAGGATTGTAATTGGAAACAGCTGAAAATGCTAAAATCTAAATTTTACCGGAACTGAAAAATATCTTCGGTTGATTATTTAGGACCATGGAATTCTTTAAAAACATAGATTGATAGGTTGTTGTTCAAAAAGGTTAAAATATTTTCAAGGGAAATAAGCAAATTGACATACTTCCGTGAGAAATGAAAAGTATATATGTATGTATCCCTGACGCACGAATCACTGGAAGTTCAACAGCTACAGGGTTGGCCAAAAGTCACGAAGGGGTATGAACTGTGAATAACTTTTTAATTTATCATTAGTTTCCATTGATATTTCACTTAAAGACCAAGGATGGGATTTTTTTTTTACACTTATATGTGGATCTCAGGTAGGTATCCGCCATTATGGGCCTCACACATACGGGCCCGGCAGGGGTCATGACAGGGGTCAACACTTCTGGTCCGAATGCCCGTATTGCTGTACGAATAGTCCTTGAGCTGCTGGATTGTGGCATGTACGATGTGATACAACGATGAATGTTAACAACAGTGAAAGCGCCTGGCACAATCTTCTAAACTATTCGTGGACTAACTACAAAACACATGGTAAACATTTCCTATGGCAATGGCGATATTATGTAGATTTTTTTTTATTAAAAGCAATAATTTTTCATATTCTGTCACTTTCTAGGACCCTTCCCCCCCCCCCACACACAACAGAACGCATAATAATTAATTACACACATTAAGTGTACGTGTTGCACTGCAGTCAATGACAAGGTGTTTGTGAATACGTGTACATATTTCACAGATGAATTCTTTAGACCAAATACGACAAAAGTTATTTTAAGCATGGGTCAAAATTCATTTCGAGATACATTCGAGTTCAAAATATACTTCTTACAATGGTATATTTTGGTATATACCATGGTATATACAAAATAAACAGTTCTGGATAAATAGTTAAAGATGCAATAAACAAAAAGTAGGTTTTTACAAGATGATTTGTATGAACAGAGTTGATATAATTAAAAATGTGACGTCATTAGGTTGACAGTGTTGCCGCCCTCGTATGAAGTTGTATTTTTCAAATTCCATAATGTCAGTTTATTGGATCCTCTAGTGAAAATAGAAATAATACGTCATGAACAGAATACAGTGTTGCAAACTGAATAATAGAAATGTTCGTAATCAGCTTTGTTATGATTTTGGTGCGACAAATTCAACTGCCAAATATGTACACGTATTTAGCAAACACCCTGTATAATCTCATTTCTCTGGCGTCATGTGGGAAGATAACTTTTATATTGATGCACCTTAGTGCGTATAAGGAACAAATGAACTTAAAATGCACAGCACGATAAACAAAAATTGATTAAATTTTTTAAGCTGATTCAAATAATGCAAAGATATGCACAATGCTGTTTATTTATGTTAGTGTATTCACTTTTCAGTGTTCGTTAGAGAAGTAATCATCCAGGAAATACGGCAAATTATTGTTCTTTGATTGGAAAAAAAAAATAAAACTGTTTCATATTGTTCCTTTCCATTTACATTCAATGAGTTTCCTGCAACAACAAACAATTAACTGGTTACTTATCACAAAACAAAAAAGCACTATGGGAAGTACTTTTGTCGTTCATATGAAGAATAGTAATCCTTTCTCCATAATTGCACTTTACGAGCAGCTCAATCGCAGTTAATACAAATGTTACGAAAATTTAATACCATATTTACGAGATGTAGATTATTGTATCATGGTGTTAAAAACATGCTAAAGTAAACTGCATAAATTTTACATTTTATTTATGAATAAGGGCTGTAGTTGACGTCTCATCCATTAGGAAAGAGCATCAAATAAATCCTTGATAACAATTTAACATATTCAATTTGTTACATTGCCCGTTTGCAAGATAAAAGTACCTTTTCTGTTGTTGTTGCTCAAAAGCATCAGAGAGCCACTCTTCTTCTTTGACAAGAATGCCACAAATCTATCTACATCTGTGGCCGACAGATGAAAGTGTTGGACGGATTTTGTATATAGCTCCTTAAGTAAGATGTCATCTTTTCCTCCTCCTGTAAAATTATACTTTTTTAAGTTGTAACACTTTTCTTGCATACGTGTGATATGTCATGCCATCTTTACATTTGTCTGCAATTTAATCTTCTTCGGTAAAAAGGCGAATAATACACGGAAATGGATTATTCTATCACAAAAAGATCATAAATTGTCCTTCAAACAAAATGTTTTACGCGCACAATTTTTTTATGCAATATTGATGTTTTATTTGAGATGTGTTTATTGATATTACATTCCGTTATGCAACAAATACAGCATGTGATATGTTTGGGTATCCTAATCATTTCTCATGTTAGTTCTGAATTGTCAATCACATAACATTAATGTGTTTAAGAATTAGCTTTCATGAAAGAATGTATTTCGGGAAAGTTCTATTAAATGTATTATTTATATTTATAAATCAGAAAAAGCTATGAGTAAACTATTTACGTTTAATCCCTCAGACGTGTAACCGCCTCAGTCATAGATAAGACAACTAAGTATGGACAAAAGGTTGACGCATATCTTGAGAGAATATTTCCCAAAGCTGCTGAGTTTCCCTCCTGCGTGTAACATCTAGTGTTGCCACGAGACGGGACATACTCCTTGGAATTCGTGACGAGACGTCTCGCGAAATGTCTCGTCTCGTTTCTCGAAAATTGCAGAATTATTTAATTTGATTAAAAATTTTATTAACTCGGAATAAAATATTTGCCTTTGAAATCTACACAAGCGTTTATTACTTCAAATTAGAGTTACTCTAATACAAAGAACAGGGATCACCTAAAGTCATTTTAATGACCCTTACAAACAGCTTTAATTTCCATTTTCCAATTGATTCAAGATTAATAATTTTATTTTGCGATAAGATTCAAGTACAATGTTAAGGCATTGATCAAGATATGTATAAAAATCCTATGTTATAGAAGCATACTCCACAAGCTCTCTTTATAGCAGTTTCAGTAATTAATCATTGTCTCATGGTCTTTCTCGTTCCGAACAAAGACGTATCAGCCTTTTTCGGCACCGAGTTTGGAAAGGATGCTGAGTTTGGCAATAAAATCTATTTTTTTTTTAGTGCTTTATGATGTTACTCTAATGAAAAGAAAATGCAGCTCAGGGTCGAGGAATCTTAGGTCCTTAACAGCAGAGAAATATAATCTTTAAACGATTTGTCTTTGTCTTGTGAATTTATTTGAATTATTTCAACACATTTAGGCAACTTTGGCTCAGGCCGAATGGATGATGATGAGAGAATTAATGGAATTAAGAAAATTGGAGGATACGGGAGGACTTCAAGAAAATACACACACTCGACGTTTGTCCACCACAAAGCCCACATGGCACTTTTTTTCGGGATTGAACCGACTACCACACGCACCAGAGGTGAGTTCTCTATGACTAAGCCACCGCGGCACACCCAACTGTCTTGTGTAGTCTGGGTAATAACTTCGTTGTCTCTTGATCAGCATGGTGCAATCTCATATATTTTACTTTTGTTGGCATTATATTCTGCAATATTTTACGAGACAAGCACATCTTTTCGAGATGACGCACGCTATGCACGAGACGAGACAGCCTGAAGTCTCGTCTCGTGGCAACCCTAGTAACATCTATGATGAAAATTAAAGTTAGGATTAATAATTCCTATTCGGTTACAAAAAAAAAAAAATCCCTCTCCGGAATAAGAGGAGGGAACTATACAAATTGATGATATTTTTTGGACTTACAAAAGTTATTTTAATATCAGGACAATATTTTCCACAAAAGTCCGTCATATTATTGTGCATATCTCTGGAAGTCAACAAATACATACGACATTTCAATATATTTATTTTTGCAACAAGAAAAGTTATAGACATGCGTCAGAACTTCTGTTTATAGCTGTATCTGTCCGGATTCTGAATGTAAGTAAAATAAAAAATCAAATGCAATATTTCTGGGCTACATTCATTATTTGCTGAGTGCACAGGTATAAGAAGCGTCTTTCTTAATTAAACAACGAAATGTTAGAAAGGAAGTGAAATCTAAATGACTATTCAAACAATCCGGAAGAAAATTTATTTTGTGTTAAAAAATGTCTACAAGATCTTTCTGAGTTAACATTCACACTACTTTTTTTTTTAATGGCAGCTTTCAAGTTTCTTTTATCCTGCAAGAAAAAATCACCTCTGTTGTAAATGCTTTGTTCTAAATATTAAGCTTAATTTGCTGAGTTCTTCATGCAGAATTTTAATTTTACAACAGGGCAGAACTTCGCTATTATATGAAAGTTTTTCTATATTTGTGAAAGAATAACTCCATAGCCTTCTAACGCAATTCCCTAGGTGAACAATTTTCACTACGATTCATTAATGTAAAGTGGACTTTCCCTTTCCCATCAAAGTTTATGTATTCGTCATCTTTAGGAACAACCTATAAAGTGGTGAATCGAGCTAAAGATCTGAAATCTGTTTTATTAGAAAGAACGTAGCTTTTCTCCTGTCAGAATTGAATCGAATTATTTTATGACTTCTAATATCGGTGTTTCGATACATTCACACCTTTTCGCATACCAGATCACATATAACGAAAATAGTGACGAATGTAAGGTTTTACATAGCGTAGTTGGTTAAAGCAATAGGTTATCCTCTTGCAAAAACAATCTCAACGCTATTGTTGCCATTTTCTTTTATTAGTTTTGTAAATTTGACCAAAAATATTTAATAAATACGAATATACGAAAAATATAAATGAAGTTATAAATGTATACAAAATGTAAATATTGTGCTCGAAAGGAAGAACATTATTCAACAAGTTGTCGATAGAATCTTGTATCGGACGTATTTTGATCAAGCGTTTCAATACTCATTTGCAAAATTTTTACATTACCACTTAACATTTTAGAGCACAACTGCATAAAAATCATTCGCGTTTCATAGATAATGCTTCATGTCGTGTAAGTTTAAAAGAAAATCACTACATTTCCCGTTTAAAGGTCACAGCATGAGTACAAGAGAACAAAATTACGTTGGATAGATAACTACACATATGAACTCATGCTTATTTCTAGTTACTTAAATTAATACTGCGAGCGTTTGGTCAAAGTGGTTCTGACAAATATTATAAATCATGCAATTTTATTTTTATTGCAGTAAACATGAAGGTGGATCAATAACACTATCAAGCATATACATGAGTTAATTTTTGTATGTCAAAGTTCACATACTAGCTAGGATTTACAGGTATAGCTCACAACTGTTACAGAACACACCCACACAGCCACCTGCCTACGCATGTATTTACACTCACACACACAATTCAGCATTTATCTGCGGTTGCTGTCAGTGGGTAGCGTTGTTAATACATGGGTAAACTGCGACAAAAGGATTCACGAATTCAAATTCCTGATTTATGTTTCAATGAACGTCTCCTTAATTTTTATTGATAACCTTCATTGAACGTGTTCTATGTGGACAAGGAAACAGACGAGAGAATACATTTTTACTATATTTATCTACAGATTTTCCCTAGGAAATTAGAAAGTACACCCATATTCATGCAAAATGGTCTATGTGCACATTTTTCAAGTCTCACAATATGGCAGTAACGAACCGATATTTACTTTGGACCTTTTTTTTTTTACTCTGATGTTTTAGCTATATACCATAAGTTATTTTCTCCTCTCTCATACCATTTCTTATATACTTTACAGTGATGTCAATGCTAGTTCTCAATCCATGTGGGAAATACCAAAATTTGGAACCTCATATAGATATCTCAAAAGTTTCATGGCTAGAATATTGTTTGTCCACGTAACATGAAAATTAAGAGCGGATCTTCTTTCACTTGATGGATAAATCACGGAAATCAGTTACTGTGTACTGAAAACTGGAAATGGAAAACGATGAAAGTAACGATGTAAAAATTCGATAATCGTGTTTTCGATCTGTTCGAAGCGCCAAGCCTAAGCACTGGAAAACGCTAGAATTGTCTACAACATTATTACAGTACAACAGTACAACATTATTACAGAAGATATCATCCAGTCTGGTACTTAGGTCGTTTTCTATTTTCAGTCTTTAATTATTGATAATTTTCATTTTGTGTTATGTACAAACATTGGCTACTAACTTGAAGTAACAACTGTATTATAAATAAAGAATTCCTTTCATGAAAAATGATGTATTCGAAAAATTTACGTTTTCAAAGAGCAAACAAGAAGTCTATTAAGAAAAAGTTTCCTGTCTGTAAGAAACATAAACAATTCTGTGTGTTTTTAAAAGGATAATAATTCGTTCTAAATTAAATAAATACGAAAAGAGAGGAAAAAATATGATTGATAGTTCTCTCAATTAAGTAGATACAACTTCAATTAGCATAAAAATAATACAGCAGAATCTCGCTCATCCGACATAAATGGGCCGACAGAACGTCGGATAAGCGACAATGACTGATATTAGCGAGGTGTTACGAAAAATTATATTAAACGTCAAACTAGGTTATAATTTTACACATTACGAATCTAATAATCTTGTTTTACAATAAAACAGGAAAATTAACAATTTCTTCATCAGTTATTTAATACTGATCATTATCCTCCATGCACTGAATGACAGACACATGAGTCATGTGTAGCCGGGCGCGCTACGTGGTAGAATCGGGAGTAACAAAAACAGACTACGTTCATAACTTGTAGTTCTTGTTGCCGATTGATGCTTTTTTTATGGTACGTCGGATAATACGGAATGTCGGCTAAGCGAAGGTCGGATAAACCAGACTCTACTGTATTATAGTGCTATGAACAGTGTGAAGCAAGAATATAGCACTTCACGTGTTTAGTCTTGAGCTGAAAACCATTATGCCAGTTGCAAGTATTTCTATTTTTTTAAACATAGTCTGGTATGTAGACTACCTGAGATATCGACTTGGTGCAAACGAATTATTGTTTCCTGGTGGTAAACCGCCCCATTAATGCTCATTTCGACCCTTCTTTACTTCAGAGAATTTCTCGGAATCCCCTAATTCCTAATCTCTTGCGCGCCCATTGTGGAAGTTTGAAATATGCATTTTGGATAGTGTAGATTTAAAGTCTTTGAAGGTACCATGCCGCATCAGTTCTGCTGTTCGTGGTGCAGAAATATGGATCTCGAAAGTTAATTTCCCCTCGCTTTCAAAAGCCTGTAGCTCCGCAACTATGCACATTTCGAAAAAATGTCAGAGGAAAACGTTCTTGTTTTGATGTGAGGAATCACCTACAGAAGTTCGTCGGTGCAGTTCGTAAGCACCCTGTATATAATCACGCCTAAAATATTATACTAATTCAGCATGAAACTGAATTACGCCTCCCTCCCCGCCATACTCACTGCTTCATACTTTCCTGATTTAATTGCGTTTTGATGTACTGTTCCCTCTTTACCAGATAGTTCAAGCTTAGATAATTACATACAATAGTTTTATGAACTAATCAACCTTAGTTCATCACTCTACTGCTCACATAACATATTACAGGTAAATAAGTTAGTACAAAATGGTGTTTAAAGCCGCTTTAGACGACAGCATTTATGCTACGATGAATCTTACGATTAGCAGTAGTGCCAGAGTGTGAAAGTAAGAATGCTACAATAGGGCAAGATGCTATGGTATAAATTCATACATTTTTTCATTTTACGCTGGCACACTGCTACCGCTACGATTCATCGTACAAGAAATTGTATCGTCTTAAGCGGTCTTTACACTGCTTTTTCACAGTTGGGAATAAATAACTCGCATTTTGATATGTTCTTTTGACTAAACTGCTATTTTTAACCGCTATTTATTAACAGATATTTGCATATACCAACTAATGCTATCACTGCTATGGAAAAACAGGAGTTTTGTCCATTCCTAACGCGAAATTTCTGTTAGTTGGGTGAAGGAAAAAAAAATCTGAATTTATTACTTACTTCTAACTTTAGAGTGAATTGTGTATAAATTTCTTGTAAATAACAATCATTTATCTGAAGATTTTTATTGCAGTTTTCTTAATTTTTCTGGTCGACTTTTCCATACTTACGTCTCACCAGTTACAACTGCGCAAACGTCTTTTTCTATCAGTTGAAAGAAGGAAATAAATACACCAACTTTTTTAATTTTAGAAGAATAAATACAATACCTGGAAACTGTCTGAGCAGTACACAAGGATAAGAAGACAGTTCTGAATATTCAGTAACAATATAATTTCCTTTCAATAACTAATAACAAACGTTATACAGGTTTTGTTAATTTCCAACAAAACAGATTTTTGAATGTATTTCCTTCTTCCAACTAACGATTCAACTATAGCCATATAAAAATTATGACAAATTTGAAACAGATCACCCTAATAAAACATCCTTTCCAGATTCGATCGATTTTGTTACATGCCGTCGCTCCATGCACTGTATAATAATAATAATAATAATAATAATAATAATAATAATAATAATAATAATAATAATAATAATAATAA
>JAGDQP010002826.1:68267-98693 GCA_022664845.1 Lepisma saccharinum
AATAATAATAATAATAATAATAATAATAATAATAATAATAATAATAAGTAGAAGAAGAATAATACATCATCATAAGTATGACCCACTGATTATACGCTTAAGAGACACTGGTAACTTGCTTTACAAGCTCGAGTTCAGTCTTCCAAATTACATTATGACACTTGACATCATCTATTTATTCCATCAGTCATCGTAGCATTTTCAGTTGCTCTAGATAAACATACTTATCAAGTACGCCAACCTTCTCTCCTTGAGTCTTTATTTGTTGGTGGTACATTCCTTTTGTAGTTTTGTTTTACATAAGCCGAGCCATGTTTAAAGTATCACTCAACTCCTCCATTCTAGTTTGTAGTTCATACGAGGGCTAAGTCATAGCAACTATCTTTTTTCTCGCGCACAAGGGACAACACGAAAAATCTCAGATATGCGATTGAAAGTATATGGCATGTGCTGACGACTTGTGCCACCAACGGAAGACTGGATGTATGATCCCTCGTAGAGAAGAAGCAAAACACACGCAACCGGACAACACTGGTTTATTATGGTAGGGTTACCACACGTCCAAATTTTGTACGAACAGTCCGTTATATGTCCGTGTCCGTAGCGTACTTTGCAAAAATTAACTAAATATCCGTACTTTTCACTTAATCAGTTGTTGACTTAATTATTTTAAACTCATACATTTTCAAAAATTCATATCACACCATTTATAAAGACTTTTGCGTTGCACACAACTGCAAATTGTTCCTAGAACAGTCGCTTAGTACTTGCTATCGTCTAACATTTTTTTAGAAACACAACTGTGTTGAAACGTAATGACCTTGAAAATAGTAAAGACCTATGTAGGCCAAACATTTCATACTCTTATCTGTTTTGGCAAATGTACGTTTCATACTTTTTTCATATGAACAGAAACTCTGCGACTTTATTGGGTGTCAATTTCAAGCGTTAGTATTACTATTAACTTGCGCAAACAGAGTACTAAAATTGTATGAATGAATCATGAAAATCATACAAGGCATTCACTAGAATTCTATTTTTTATCATATTCTGATTTATCAGAAATCAGAATTTGTTATTTTTATGCAGTTACAACTTCATGTATTACATGAAACTATTGAGCATATCTAGAAAGCGATATTACTGTAGTGGAAGTGTCGATCCAGCACTTCAATTTGCTCTAAGTTTAGAAACAGAATAGAATACAATTGTATACTATTTTCGGCACAAATGTTGCTAACAAAAGCTGAAAGTGAAAACATTCTGAACAAAACATAATTATGTTAGTATTTACTGTGTTTTACAAAAAATAAATAGTATTTTCAGAATTGGTCTCAAGGATTCTTTACTGATGATACTTTACTTATGCTAAAAAGACAGAACATTTCATTCTTGAAACGTTTGTCTGTTTCTTTCCTACATGTGACAGGAGAAACATCCTTATAAAAGAGATAATCAAATGTTTAATTTGTGTTGTGGAGCGAGAAAGAAATTTGAATACTTGGGAAATTAATCATGTGACTCTTGTCAATACATGGACAAGTGTACTGAAAGATTTGAGCACACTGGTGTTCTGTCGACAGTGCACAGGAGCAAATGTAGATTTTAAAAGACTTGTAATGTCATAGGAAATTACTGAACACAGGAAAAACAAGTTGGTTAGAGGTGAGCACCCTCATAGCTACCGTAGTTGGCAACACTGACAAATCAACTTTCGCTTAATTTCATTCACTACTTATACCACAGCTTTTTATGCGATAAAAGGTATCTGTTCCAGTTAAACTATGCGTTTGTGTTGGAGTGGCAACATTGGTTGTGCGACACTGCTGATGTGTGCTTGGTCACGAGTCCCCCTCCCGTAGGTATCAGGTTACCAGCGTGCATTTGTCATTTGCTGCCTTTTTCATAAATTATTTTGGGGTGATACGATAATGCCTCACACAGTTGGCAACCCTGTATTTCTTACACGCACAGGAATTCGAACTCAATGCAAGAGGACTTTCTTGCTTGTTATGATCTCAGAGATCACCTACCGAAGGGTTCCACGTCTTTCTCGTTAATTCCAATCGTCAGACGTCGATTGTGGATTCCACGTTGGCAACCCTGTATCTCTTGCAGCCACAGGAACCTCAAAACCTTCGACAACCTCAAAAAGACTTTATTGCTTGTTTTGGTGTCAGGAATAACCTCCCGACGTTTGTCCACATATTTGTCTTCAATTCCACTAGTCAGGAGGCGATTTTGGATTCCAAGTTGGCAACCCTGTAACTCGAAAATGAGGCGGCGTAGGACCCATGTTTATTGGAACGTTCTTTCATCTTTTGTTGTCCGAAACGCGCCTGTGACGTTTGGCCCACATGTTATGACATTTACAACTTTCAACTTTTAACGCGTTACGAATTTCATCACCCCTACCCGCCCCTGAACCCCACCACGGTAATGATTTCAACCGAGATGTGTAGTATTCTTGTTCCTTCCCACCGGCATACTTCTTCCTTGCTTTCAGTTTCATTACTACATGACATAATGCGCCTTTGATTATCACAGTACGACTGGCAACGTTGCATTTTTCGTTCTCATTGGGCGTTCCACCAGTGTGGAGCCCAAACGGCTGGTCCGATTTGGAAAATTCAACTACTTTAGATTGTAAACCGATCATTTCCAGCCACTTTTCCCTCTGACATGTTTTCGTATCTGCACTCATAACCAAGTTGGCCTATGACAAGAAACTTTTGTTACACCCTATATATACCATTAAATATACTCTTTTCAGTTGAAAATGTTCTGGTCACCCTAGGCATTGTGTATCTCATGTAGGTGTCGCAAATACTTATTCGGAGTTTAATTCTATTTAAATAAATTGTTTGTCCGTATTTAGTCCGCAAATATTATGGTAACCCTAATTATGGGATATGCAAAAGTTATACAAAACTACTTACACAGGTTTGCAAATTCGTCACAGGACAGGTCTCCCAGGTCCCCACGGTGTTTAACAGCCTTCGAAGTAGTAGTCTCCAAAAGTTCATCGACGATTCGTTGATCACTCCTAACCACCTCCATCCCTGACACCTGTAGGTCACCACTGAACTTTGAGGCATGCTCAGACATAAAGATCTGCTCACGGTGGCTTCATTCGAAAGTACATTCCATACACTAAAAATCTTAGGCCCGTTTTCATAGACATTTTTTGAGCAAATGCTTGAGTAAATTGACTCGACTTAAGCTAAAATTCGTATTATAGTAGTTACTTTCGAGTGCAACCTTCGAGGAATAACTTGGCCAAGACAAGTAGCGTTTTTCCCGACTTCCTTGGTTAATGATTTCAGTTTCATAGACATATCTCAATACACTGCTTGTGCGTGCTTGTTTCATAAAAGATTCCAAAACTTGGCTGAGTAAAGGAAAGCAGTAATTTTTTACGACTTGGCCAAGGAATGTCGATGTCAGTCTTGAGTTGCTATCAAATATAACAGAAAAATGGATGACTGGGCATTAAACCGATATCGTTGGATGGAATTCTAGGAGGAAAATGATAATTATCGCCTACCAAAGCGTTTTGGACCCGTTTGATTAGTAGAATGGAAGAGAATTCAGAAGGAGGTACAGGTTCACAAAAGAAGTTGTCACGCACGCTATATTACCAAAGGTCTTAAATTAGCTCCCTCGATACCCGTGAATTGCGTTTCGAAATACGTGGAATCCAGAACACGCAATGAGGACATTATTATTCCTCCGCATAGTACCATTCGTATGAGTTGATCAAATCAAGTACATATTTTTTTTAATTATGAAAATATGGCTGATCTCAAGTGATATGTACGGTATCCTAATTCTAGACTAAAATTTACGAGATGCATTTACGGTGTAGGAAAGCATTATAAGGCCTATGCTATGTACAAGGGGGCATACTGATTTTCCATACCATAGCAACAATTGGCTACCATAAACTGCACCAAATCCCATAGTGTAGATTGACTAGCTTGTAGACATCTTGTTTGCATCTCAACCACCATCTGCTCAGGTCGATAATGCTTCTTAATATAGAAAGGTGGATAAACTTCATAGCTCGCAGTTTCAGCTACCAATTCAGCCATATGTACGCTCTATAACTTTTATTCCCTTGCAAATAATTATCACATGGACCTTTATAAGTACATAGCGTCAACCAATGCTCAAAGTGTTATGAAAAGCTATTTCACTATCGTTTGGTAAAATACAGAATAGAGTTGAGTAATGCATAGCCCTGATAAGCATGGTGGTGCGGAGGAATACTTATGGCGACACTTCGTGTTATGAATAGCACATATCAGTATTTACCACAAAAATACGGATCTCGAGCGAGTGGAGAAGGTTAAAGTCAGGTTGGATATCTTTATTAAACGCGATGTACATGGCGCTTAAAACGCACTGCATGTGTTTACCTCAAAGAGCAAGAAGCTAAATAGTCTCTAGCACCTTTCGTTCTTTCACTCTTGGGGCTGCCCTACATGCAAAGTTGCTTGCTTTGCGTGCGATTTGTGTGAGTAGCCAATTGAAACGCGTGTTTTATTGTAAGTGTGACACCTGTTTCAATTGGCTATTCACCCAAATCTCACGCAAAACAGCAACGCAAACTTGTATGTAAGGCAGCCATTAGGCGTCTATTTAGTATGCGTCGGGCATTCCATTTGGAACCATAAATGGTGTAGTCATAGGTGATGTCTGTTAAAAGTGATGCGCATTGCGTTTAACGAGACACATCTAACCTGCCTTTTTCTAACCAGTCTCCGTTCATCATCGCTCACTCGACATACTGTCCGTGATTTTTGTAGCGAAATATCAATGGCGATATGGAAATAAACGTATCACTATGACGTAGCATTACCATGACTCCGATTTTTTCATGAACCTGTGATTTATTTCGTACGGAATTTTGTTCGCGCATAAGTCTCAATGGTTATATGGAAGTGGCGTAACATTACTATAATTCCGAACCTGTGACTTACTTCGTTCGGAGAAATCACGCTCAACGTAAGCTAAAGTAATACCATATTTTGCATTAAAACACTTACAAACGTCCAAAATGTTAAATTTCTCCCGTTAATTTTACACTTCCTCCTGCAATAAAGTAAAATGGATGTTAGCTCAAAGGTGTAAATTTGGAAATTTCACAGATGACGCTAACATTGATCAAATAATATTAGGTGTTTGAAGCAATTTCTTGAGGAAACGATAATCAGGTACTGATGATCTTACATTGGAGAAAACAGTTAGTATATCTTTAAAACAGGATTAAATTACAATCTGAAAATAACTACCTACTGGGCATTCGATTCTTAAATCAGAATTATATTCCGTAGTTATTTCTTCCCACGCCTCTTTCCTTTTCTTAGCTGACATCGTATCACATTTTGGCTTAATTATATATAATTCTGGTAAACAAATAAATTAATTTAATTTATAGTCGCGTGTGAATATGGTGCAGCTGGCAGCGCTGGTAAAAATCATTAACTTTCCTCCGTGACTTCAAGCAATTTCCTTCACCAAGAAGCACTGACGTTGCTTCGCGAAGATAATCACACTTGAGACGATTACCACTGACTTGGCGAAGTAGTTCACAAGCTCCAACTTGAGTACCTAATTATGAAAACAGGCCTTAGATTTTTCGTATTGTGCCTTGTTCGCGAGAAAAGAAATAGTTGCCATGACTTATGAGTTATGACTTACCCCTCGTATAAACTTGAAACAAAGATAATTGATTCGGTCATCAGCAAATCGAAGACGTGTATGGTTTTCGCCGTTAATTTTTATTCCAAATCTATCCCAGTTTGAATTTTGAACACTTCCTCCAGAACTACAGAGATCTAGTCTCCCTGATCTCTTTTTCAACTCTGAATTTTCACTCTTGCTTTAGCATGACTGTAAGATTAGCCTTAATGCCAGATCGAGCATATGTTTTGTATAATTTTGATACATGCCTTGATATCCAAGTGATTAAAGCACTGCTGGCAAAGAAACGAAATCGGTGGCTTGTTCATTGAACAACAACATTGTTCCAACTTCATGGATCTTCCTAAGACACAATGAGAAGAGCTTTGTAATTTCTTCTATCATCTATTCACCTGTCTATTTAAATAACTCTGTTCTGAATATACGTTCTCCATGAGATATTCTTTTCTTCATCCCTCTAAGCATTTTATACATTTGTTCCAATACCCTGTAACATCTATATCATTTTCTTTTCTATCTCTTCTTTGTACAATTTGTTATTGGAGTAGTATAATAATTATACTACTCTATGGAGAATTATTCTCCATAGACATTTAAAAATATTTTTATTGTTTTATTCTTATTTCTAGTTATGGTCTCATCAGGTTTTCCACTACTGTTTGTTGTTCCCGCATCATGAGCTGATGCTTGGTTTTGTTCAAAGCTTTGCTTTCCTTCCTTGATTGTTTTCCCAACAATATTTTCGTACATCCTCCCTCTTTTCTTCTTTATGGTTTCATTAATTTCTATGGACATTACACATTTCCCTCTTTTTCCCATTTCCTTAACATACACTAAATCTCTACAAAACATAGTTTGACTGCCACATCAACTAGAGAAAGGTAATGAAAAATGCAAGGCTGGAAAAGGGAAAGGTAGGGAGATTATATCTCTACACAACTATTTACTGTGGTTCTGGAGGATATATTCAAAAAATTAAACAGTAAGAAAGTTGGAATAAAACTTCTGGCGAATGTCCCCTTTGATTCAAGTATAGAAGAACGACAAACAGGAATTGAAGTATTGAGTAATGAGAGTTTGAACATGAGACTTAAATAAAACGGAATTAATATACAACCAACATGCTGAACAGAAATCAAGACTCAAGGAAAGATGGATAGCATACTTGAGTATGGTTATCTACAGCAGTTGGAAACATCGAATGCCAAGATGACTGACGGAATACACAGGAGATGTAGAGTGGCATGAAGTTCGTTTGGAAGACTGAACTTAAGTTTAAAAGCGTAACTTGTCAATGTGTTTCAAGAATAAGATGTATCTTACTTATGATAACACATGGCTGCGAAACGTGAACACTGAATGCGCGAATGACTCAAAGATCACCAGTTACATAAAAAGTATTGGAGACATGCATGCTAGGATTAACACGGAAGGCCTGGAAAATAACAGCAGTTGATAGATTTGTGAGGGGAAATGTGGGGGTTTCAATTACAAGTGTAATGAAAATGGCTGAATATAATGTATTGATATATGTTACAAAAAATATTAATGGGCATTTTCAGTGCGAACCATATTGTGGACATATTCAGTATGAAACCTTATTTTCAGAAATAAATTTCCGCGTTCCTATCCGTCCAACAGGAAATGTAGCTCTCTTTTATACAGACACCTAGAATTAATTTTCTTGAACGGTCACTTATAAACAGAATAACTAAAAGTATAATTGTCTCCCACAGATGTGTGATATTTTTGCCTATGAGAGCATTTTTAGGGTTCATATTAACTAACTGTATTTGCAAATATTTGTCATCCTGACATTGTTGTACATAGTTCAATTAGTTTTATTGCTTCTCTTGTTTATTTTTGTTAATGTTTCAATGTACGCTAAAACGGCCGCCATGGAACTTATTTGTGTATATATATATATACAGAGAGAGAGAGATAGAAGGTTAGAAACTAAAAGAAAGCACCATTTACTAATCGAACAATTAAAAAATATATCTAAGTCTGAATTGGCTACATAGCGTTGGTTATTTTCTAAGAACACAATTGCAGTCAACGTCTAGAAGGAGTTATAGGAGTAACACTGCTCTTGGAATTGTCCAATAACAATCATTTTTTAATAAATACAGTAGACAGTGAGTGTCTGTTTCACACTGCCACATATCCGGCAACTGTAGAGATTACGCTGAAGTGGGAAGCAGTGGTAATTGTGAGTGATCACGCCAACTTTCTGAAGAAAAATAATGTACTAAAGAGAAATGGACCCGAGAAGGAGAAAATTTGTTCTAATTGTACGTTTATGGTAAGCGCAGAATGGAACGAAAACACGCAAGACAATTTCAACCTACGTGAATATAACACTTACAAAATGAAGCAAATAAATCACATGAATAGTGATTTAGAAGGCGCTTTCTCAATAAGATTTGATTTCAAGTAGAACACGACGACGCGTGATTCTAATATCGATGTCTGAGTGCTGAACCTGCAACTCAACAGTCAAGGATCAGGTAAATAACATCTTGGAACCGGAAGGTACTATGTTCACTTTTGCTACTTTTGAGAAAAAACGGTTTTAAAGTTTGAAGTTCCATTTAAAGTGTATAAATTCATTTCATTTCTAGCCACTTGGTAGATAGTTTTGTGAGGTGGTATTTTTGGGAAAAGGTCTTTGACTGCAGTGTTAACTCCATTTTGCCAAAAAATTGGCATTGTACCTTCTGATTCCAAGGCGGTAGTCACTTTAAAATTATTTCTTATAAAGACTATGTGCACAACACAAAAGCAGCCACCAGAACCTTTCCAATACAACTAGCAAACTGCTAAAACAGTCACGTTACTGATATACTCTCCAAGCTATTTAGTATGCAAATAATTGTACGAATGATCGAACTTTCAACTATCAGTTGTTGTAAAGATTTGAAACACACACAAAATATCACTTATATTCTGTTTGAAACCAAAGCGAAAGACAGATTTCTCAATTAATGCCGTTAAGCTTGAGGTTTATTATTATTATTATTATTATTGAATGGGTAAAATTATATTATTGTAGTATTATTTCAAGTACAAACAATGAACCCTGCCGTCGAGTCGCGGACTCATAGGTTATATTCGCAACCAAATACAATTAGTAACTAGTTATCTTCAAAATCCATTGATTATAATCGGGGTTCCAGAAAGAAAGACATTCGTTCATTTTCATTTCAAATAATTGCAAGGTATGTGACGGAGCTGCCTGCACTGTGGCTATTCATGGGATTTATCGCCACCCATGATGTAATCTTAGTATTCCAGGAATGTAGAATATTATAGATAATTCGCAATATAATGTATAATAACTCAAGGATCATTATTAATACATTTAATTCATATTATTCTGAAGGCCAAGTACAAACAGCTTTGATAATGTTAAACTTTTAAGAACGTTCTACGTTAACTGCAGAGTACATAAATAGAAGTATGAAAGCACGTGCCTTTCATAATAAGTAATACAGTACGTAGATTATTATTTCTTTCATAGTTCATGCGATTCCAGAGGCAGATTTACATACAATGGAGAGGAGCGGGGTACATTTGAACTTGAAACTATCTAAAACTTGCTGTATTTTTTCACTCATACAAATCACTACATGTACAAAACAAGCTTTAGGTGGAAAAGTCCGAGGTCGAATCAATTCACAGGCAGTTAGTAACATAGGTGCCATCATGCACCAGTTCTTTGTATGGTATCACAGAAAAACAACCGCTGAAGAACTCTGAAGGTGACTCTGAGGTAATCAGCATAAACTTGATATTTAAAACAAGAACACAAGTCCCAGTACTACGTTTAATTCTTAACGAATACTATATATCATTTGAATGTAAAAAAAAAATCGCATGGATTGATTAGTTCTCGGCTACTAATTATTTAGCAACTTCATATGCAGATAACTTGTTAAGCCTGCGTCAGTACCCTTCAAGTAATCAGAGGTTAGCAAAAATTTAAATCAGCAATAGCATAGCAACTACCATTGCTTAACACTGAATATTAACACCTCCACAAAGTTACTTTTAAAGAATATTTTCTTGTTATATAAATTAAATATATCAATATTCTATCACGTATTTCTAAGTATAAATTAATAGAGTACTTTACGAGACGAACCTCATAGTAACTGATTTCTATGAATCACTAGAGAACAGAGCACGAGAAAGAAGATATTTAGAATAGGGTAAAAGGTACACCATTAGCAGGTCAAAGGCCACAACAATTAGAAAAAGTAAGCAATTAACTTGGAAGCCCAGAAACCCTACACCTGCAGTACAGTAGCGAAAGCTTCTTCCACGAATAGGTAATGTGGAAGGCGGAGTAGATTCATACTTCAAATAGTCTTTAGGTTGGTTTCTCTTCGATTTCTCGTTAATCTTATTACATGAACTCAGGGATGATATCAACTAATAGAATAATGGCCGAACAACTTATTGGGTAGTTCTGACATTGTTCTTAGACTATGTGAGTTAAGGACGCAAATACAACCCATAAATGTAAATTAATCGCGAATGGCAATTAGTCCATATCATTAATTCATCTCGAATTCCAAGAGCACCTATGATTTAAAAAAACTCATGTGTCTGCCTTAAAAACCCGCGATATAACAAAACTTCAGAGAGGAACTTTACTTATTACCTCAATTTTAAAGAGTGAATTACAATTATTTATGTCTAGAAAGTACAGAGTGAATCAAATGAATTTTCTCTCTCTATGCAAGGATGCCATATCGAAAAAGAAAGCCATTATGATTGAAATGAAACTTCATTAGTTAAAACATTTGATTAAATCGAATACAACATTGACTGAAAAGCGTGTTAAGTGTTTATTGTCTGCATACACACAGCTGAGAGGTTGAATTATGGAATTATTGAAGCAAATATTTTATCAGCATACTAGACAATACTCACTTGTTCTTTCTACAAGGGAAGCGAATTAAATGCCATACTGTATGTTTTCTCAAGTTTGCAATTTGAAACTGCGATTACTTTATTTTATTAAAGTGAACACAATTAAATTACAATGTTCAAAAGAAGATGAAAGTAACAGTGAATTCATACTTCCGGAACATATCTGTTACAAATAATTTGAACTTCCTTATATTTATGACATTTATATCAAGTTCATTCACAGACTTACGTATGCACTGTAGGCTGCACTGTTCCTTGATACAGACGACTTCGTCATTATGTTCGTAATTTGTAACGGGAGTTTTACCTGATTGAATTCGAATTTTCAGATATGAAAGTAATCCAGTGCAATATAATTTGTTGTAAAAATGTTTATAGCGAAATAACGTATCTTAAAATAGTCTTCCATACGCAAGGTTCATAAAGCTGAAAAGAACATTTAGTGAAGAGATATTTTCTCTACGCAGACACATGCCTATTCTTTATATGCTAAATATCTTACAATTTCATCTGAACTCATTCTATTGTAGATTCACTTTTGTGATAGACTTACAAATTCTCTAACAATGTAAAACTTCCGAGCTTAGTCAAATCCCCCTCTCAATTTTTTATGAATCAATGTATATACACATTTGGTTTTCTGTAAACATATTTTCTTAGGTTCTGTTTGATGTTAACAAGTTTCCATATATTATTTCTTCTACTTTATGACTGCGAACATTGAGCTGTAAAATTTTGTAAATGTGGGGTTATAATAGATTCGCTCCAGTTGCATTTGTTATACAAATATTCATGTAAAAATTACGTTTAACAGGAACATTAATTAAAAAGGCGCCTATTTTTGTTAATATTACCAACAACATTGAAAGAAGTTGGAAGTGTGCAATTTCTCTTTCTTAACACTGATAAAAGTATAATAAAACGCCCACTTTTAATGCTGGTTTCTACCGTTTTGCATCAAGTTATTGTATTCATTCGAGAGTTCCAGTGTTTATTATACTTTCATATTACATAACACATGTAATTTTGTTCCTATACAACCATTATCCTATCTTTACACATACGAACGATTGATCCCTTTGCCTGCATACTTATCTTCTTCATCACCTACTAAATTTCTTTAGGTGCTGTCAGATATACGAGGTTTAGTAAAAAAAAAAAAAAAATGATCCGTACTGTTTATCAAAGTTTGTTTCAAGATGAAGGGTGAAATTGTAAGATAGGTAATTCATAATTTTGAATGAATCTGTTTGGATGAGCAATATGACACCCTTATTGACTGGATACTAGAATTTAGTTGTTCTAAGTTTACTGAAATGGTGGCTTGATTTGGATATTAAGCATAATTGTTCATTTGAATTTAGATGAGTATTTTGGGTGGTTAGGTGCTGACAATCCATTTGTGAATTGTAGTTAAAGTATAGTATGAGGCCCAGTAGTTTACAATTATTGTAGTACTTTCATGTGTCGTAAATAAAAACAGAATTCTCCTTGAATGTAATATTTGGTTTCCATAATTAACATAATGCTTATTGTTCTTAATTAATTGATATGATAAGGATATCTAACATAGTGTTTGTAGAAAGTTTCGTTCAATGTGGTACGAAGCTTCCTTCCACACTATCCATACTTCTTTTTATTCATACGATATTCGAAATCGTAGTTTCTACAAAATTATCTTCCCGTTTTGAAATAAAATTACTTTGTGAGTTAGATTCCATTCTATTCTAATTTTTGAACTTACTCATAAGAATTTTTACCGAAGTTCTGGGGAAAGCAAACCATTCCATCTTGGAACATGCGACTGATCCATTAACTGTAATGCCACAACAAGATTAAATTTTCAGTGCAAAAATAGAATACGCATCGTGGGCGTGGGAGCCGTTCGACTGTTTGTTCTGTTAATAATGTGAGAAGTTATAAACTCACTTCTCATGATCTTGCAAATACGGCAGGATACCTAATTGTAATCACAAAGCCTAATTTAAAAAATAGGTTAAGAAAATTTAGAACAAGTATTTTCGAACATTAAACAGGATATGCGAAGCTTCATACAAATCACAGACGTGTTTGGTCTACCATTGTTCATTGTTTCTGCAAAATTAACACTTCGTCCATACTAATCGATTCGTTACGTATAACGTAAAGACTCTTAACTTATTAACACCATGAAAGTTATTGCTGAATGAGCACAGAGCTTCATACATGTCGCTTCAGTAACTTGTGAAATTTTCCTTGAGAGTTTCAAGGTTAACAAATAAATAAATAAATAAATAAAAGCAATCAATATGCGTATTCAAATCATGTTGTTTGTAAATCTCAATCACCTAAAATTAAATAACTTGTGAGTACAATAAGACAAGGCGATTGCAATTAAAATATCTATAACAAAGCAGTCACCTATGTAAGCCATGAATAGTATGCTGACCTCTAGGTAAATTATTTATGTATCCTAATAAAATAATAAAGTAACTTACGAGCCATCCTCGACCCAACCTCCACATTTTTCAAAATATTTCAGAAACTAAGAGCACCATCAAAAAATGTAAGCGCCCTAGAGCGCAAAAAGCGCAGAATGTAAGCGCAAAAAATATAAAACTAGGAGTACTATAAAAAATGTAAGCGCATAGTGCACTAGAACCTACAAATTACTATGAAATACAATAGACAACGATCTCGAGATCTTGTCCATTGATGAGTGATATTTTTTCAAAGATTATGACGTCATTATTTAATTGAAGTCTCAGCACTCATCTATCGACGAGATTTCGAGATTGCTGTCCATTGTATTTCATTGTAATTTGTAAGTTCTAGTGCACTACGCGCTTACATTTTTTATAGTACTCCTATTTTTTTTTTAATATTTTGAAAAATGTTAAAAATGTGGAGGATGGAACGAGGAGGCATCTTAAAGGTAACTTCAAAAAGGAAATATTAGTAAGACTATAAATTGACATACTTTATAGCAACTTAAGTTTATATAGACTTTTTATTCTAAAATCTAAAGTAACTAAAATCACTACAACACGCTAATTAATAATATTTCCAATAAAAGTAAGTTAAACGTGAAGCTAGTATTTTACCATTTGTTCGACTGAATCTTTTCCAAATCTTCGGAAGATTCCCACACTCACCTACAAAACAGAAGAAAAGTAATTTTAGTACATTGATTTGTGAAATTTTGTAAGTACAATTTGTTACAGCTACCTAAAAGTATGATTTGAAACAGGATCTTAAGCTGAAATTATCAAAAATGCTTAAAAACTGATCGAATACAGTCTAAGTTATCAGTTGTCATTAATGTTAGGGTCGCAGTGGCTCAGTTAGTAGAGAGCTCACCTCTGGCGCTAGGCGTCGTCGGTTCGATCCCTGCTAATGCCATGTGGGCTTTGTGGTGGACAAACACACCGTGCCTAGGTTTTCTCGGCGAGCGCCCGTTTAATCCCACTTTCTTCATTCCACTATTTCATTCCATGATCATTTATTCGGCCTGAGCCACAGTTGTCTAAAGGCTTAAAATATATGCAAATTCCCAAATTAAAATTAAAATCAAGTGCACTTTATTACGCAAGAAGATAAATCACGATGAAAGAGGTTTGATCCATAAGATAAACAGAAAATATTTCACATGTTACTTTGTAAACATTTATATATATATAAATCACAGCCATATTCAATCCACTAGTGGATGAGGCCTCTCCCGAAGGGAGGAGTTGGTCTACTGCTTCCACGCTGACCAGACGGGTTGGGAGAGGAGAGCCGAAGCTCTCACTGTGATCGCCACTGTATTTTATTCACAGCAGCTCCCCAATTGTCCTCACGATGCTGGGTCAACACCGAAATTTTTGAGCCCCCACCGGGAATCGAACCCGGGACCGCTCGCACTGAAGTCGAGTGCGCTACCGACTAGGCTACGCAGGATATATCAGCTTATGCTTTTCATTGTAATAGAAATTTTTTTACAAACCGTGAAATGCAACATTATATTTGCAATTAGTTTGTAAAAGCACAAGAAAATGCATTAAGACGCTTTCAAATATAAAAATGTATTGTACTCGGTAAGATGATGTCCATCCGTTGACGCGGGGGCTAATAAGAAAACTGATGCATATTTTTTTTCTTTTCTTGTAAGCAAGAAATCTTGATGAGAAACAATCATATCCTTCCTCATGTACAGCCCAATATCTGTCACGTAGTTTGCGTGCTTAAGAGTACCTGAGGGCTAATGGGGAGTTCACAATTACCTACCGGTCAAAAATTTGGGACCAGATATGGTATACGGTCTTCCTCTGGTTAAGTCAAGTAGACAGATGAATGAATGCATTGTTAATTAACGTCGTAAACGTGGGTTAGCTTCTAAAGACGGAACCTACAGCTTTTAGTAAAGTGGGCTCGTAACCACTCCATTGAATGGACTCCGGCGGAAATTAAACCAGCGACCACGAGCACAGCAAGCGAGTGCGCTAATTTCTCGGCCACCCCGAGGTCATCAAGTAGACATAGAAGTATGGTGCAGATTGGTCCAATGATGTGGATTTGTATAGTGGTGAGACATACATAGAAGCAGATTTTGAGCTTTATAGATAAACTGTAAGACTTTTGAATCATACTAATAGGGATACAGATTAGGTCTCAAATGCATTGCAGAATTAATACCAAGGAAAAGAATAGGTTACAATTTCAACGAAATGTCATACAGATTTATTCTGCTGAAAACTGAAATATTCAAATTTGAAGTTTTAGTGACAACGAAATTTAAACTATGACGTAATTTCGGTGAAACAGATTTCAAAATGCCTAGTTTTATTTGAGTAACTAAACACTCCAAATAAATAAGATATTATGGCATTTCTGATATACCGTTATCCAAACTAACCAATATGGCATTCTCGGTGTTAGTTAAAACAAAAGAAGCAAATACGATGTAATTTCGGTATAGTTTAACCGATATGACCAATTTCGATTATACCGTAACTCACACCCGCAACACAAAATTTCTGCTGTAAGCTGGTTTCGCAACATCCAACATTTACTCCTTCGATTTGCTATAAACGTCAGACATTAAAAAAGATAAAAAGGTAAAAGCTTCTGCAGTTTGGACATTTCCGGTAATATTTTTTATTGTAATAAAAATTATTTTGCTAAATCACACAGCGGGAAGACACTTTCTTTTTCTTCTGTGTTACCTTTGTCAAGAATGCCTGTTCTACTAATTTTCCTTTCATTTCTCTCATTTCTATCTAACTTCTCAACTTGAAATGTTTAGTAGTATTGTGTTTCAGAAAATAGTTTTGTTTTCCAAATTAATAAGCCAACAAAATTATTAGAAAATACATGTAACGTTGTGTAACGTACGTACGTTACACTATGAAACGTACTTCGATTTACAGAATGCCATTTTAGTGTTTTCCTGCACGCCCCATCGATTTGTGTACGCGTAATGCTCACACAGATTATTTCATCCTGAAAAAGCCGTCTACTGTTTTAGTTCCGCTGTCGTGAAGAACGGAGAAAAAAGTTACCCCACGGGTGCGACGCCAGCTATCGCTGCCTCGAAGGAAATGACCCAAATGGGGCTGTCTACAGCAATAAATAGTGGCCCAGCAACACGATAGCGTCACTGAGAGCTCCCTATTCTCTTATTTCTCTACATGTTTTCGTACACTGTGCTCTGATCGTTCTCACGCTGAGTTTGAGAAGTGGACAGGTGATCGTAAAGTTTGTGTTATTTTCACTGAAGTAAAATAGCCCCCGTATTATTCGTCCATTGTTAAACTAAAGGGACATCCCATGTAGTTTTGTTACTATTTCTTGCAACAAGAAAACAGTTTCTTCCATCCTCAAGGACTTTGGTAAGGTCGTCGCCTTGGAATGAAAGCATTCTTGAGTGCAAAGTTAGTTCTGTAGATTAGTAGATGCATTTAAAAACATCTTAACCTATCTCAGATTTCGGACGGAAAACTATTAAAACATCCATGACAAAATGTACATGTACATTAAAAAGAACTTTTGTTTACTACTTATACTATATAGTAGCATTCGAACTCTCCTATACAGTATACAGTACAGTATATTAGAACTTATACTATACAGTAGCGGAGACTCACTGAACCAAAGAAAGAAAACTCACAAAGTTTAAAATAATTATTTCCTACGTACAAAATGAACACTGCGACGATAGAAAGGAGTTACTCATATCGTCACTCATCTCACGAACAGACGTATTGCTTTTCGGTAATTTTCAGGAGAGCCTATACATATTTATTTTCCTTGTTTCATGCGCACTCTACAGAAGTACTACTAACGCTATGAAGTTAATAAAGTTTAAACTATTCAACGCACAAACAAGACCATTTTTGAGATAATAGTTTTGGTCAAACCTTTCTTGTAAGTGACTTACCTGAAAAATCACAATTTTTGGAGATACGCCAGTACGAGTTGGAGAGTATACTAGCAGCGCAAAGATTGAACAATCTACTTCAAGTTTCTAGTGTTATTCCTATCCATACGACTGGCAGACGCTCACGAAACTCATATTTCCTGTACCGATCTTCTTGTTCAACTCACCCTACAAACTCAGATGAGTACGGGCATCTAGTATGTTTTGTTAGCTAAAAGAAGTGGGAGCAATGTTTCGGATCATTATCGTGTTACGTAGCTAAACATTTGCTAATAATGCACTTTCTTGATGGTACGTCACGTTCTACCAAATCATTGTTGGACTGTAAGAATATCCCTCCTTACTTAAAACAGTAATATTGTAAATTAGTTCTTGTGATACTCCTGCCTTGCTTTTTCCATTGTCAGCTTTGTGCTTCTTAACTTTCTCCCTTGAGAATTCAAGAGCTATTTTACATTTCAGATATAAACAAATTGCTTATCCACTCTCGTGAATTGCTTTACCTCCGGTGGGTGAGAGTAGTGTGTATAGCCAGTTGTTATGGCACATTACGCTACGCTGAGCAAGGCGAACGGATGACGTGGTAGATTACCCGTCACTCAACTTCTTTTTGTCCCCAGATGATCAAATGGAGCACTTTAAATTCATCCGTTTAAGCATTTCATTTTGACTTATTTGTGTTCATGAGCGCGGTCATAAAGAGATATATATATTATTAGATATATTTTTCTGGTACTAACAATTCGGGCACAACATAACATTGCGAAAGAATGTTGCTGTTCTGTTACGAAACACGCTCGATATAAGACGGTGGAAGTGACTTCTCTACCACCACAAAATAATAATAATAATAATAATAATAATAATGATAATAATGTATTTGCTAGGCCGGATGTGAATGTGTGTGTCTTCCTAATCACAGAACAGTACATGTGAAAACAACTTCATTCCTTCGTTCATGCCACTTTCGCAGAAGCACTGGCTGATTTAATTTATACTAATTGTGCCAAATTTGTTGTTTTAGGGTGGTTGTTCAATTAATTCTACCTTCGGATAAGATTATTACAATTTTCAGCTAGTATTTTATCTGTTCTGTTTTCTGAAGAAAAGTGCTAGTTTTTTTAAAGTTTTTTTTTGTAATTGCTACTACTTTGAGTATGTTACTCGCTCTCTTAGTGATGTAACTACAAATATTTCGAAGAGTTATTACAAGGCTTTTACCTAAAGCTATCAGGAAGATGACAGTATGGTACATAAATGGTATTGTATTTTGTAATCTAGCGCGGAAATGGCTAATTATGCCCATCCATTGCGCTTTTGTTTTATTAATTGCTGTTTTATAATAATATTTATAACATAATACAGTTTTAGAACAGGAAAGTTTAATTACATCGTTCTGTACAGCAACCTGTACTAACTATTCAGGACTACCATCAGTTATTTACGAAAACAATCTATTCAATGTAACTTTGGCTGTTGTCTTCCCGAGGCAATGACTGATCACATCATATTTGGTATAACAGACAATAATTTAAGAAAGTACCTCTTATCTACTGAAGATTTCAATTTTGATAAGGCTGTATTGGTATCAATACAGCATTTGAGTGTAGAAAGAGCTAGTTTCCTGAATTCACATAGAATACGAACATCATATAACGTTACCGCTGAAGTCAGTGAAGTAACCTTTAAGTATATGTCACCGAAGCCAAAGGGTAATAGGGGAAGTACGCCAAGGCAAATTACTAACTGCAATTACTGCGGAAATAATTATTTACCCGGCTCGTGTCCAGCATATAAACAGAAATGTTTGCGGTTTGGAATGTTTGGTCACTTTAAGATCAAATGTAAGAACTCATTAAGAAACTTTCCTAGCACATCAATGGATATAAATAAGGCAGTTCAAACAGAATTAAATAATATTCATATTGCTATGGGGCTCGATTTTTGGATAAAATGTGTAGGACACGAAACAGATAGTAATATTTCACCAGCTCTGTCATTCCGGATATTTTCTCATCAACAAGCGTTTGACACGTTAGTGAATACAGGTTCCTGTAAAAATATTATATCGAAACAGTTAGTTGAAAAGATGTTAGTTAATTGGAATTCTGTTAAAGAAACACGGGAGACTTACTTCAACTACATCTAGAGGTTGATTATTTATGTCCCGGATAGGTGCTTGATTTTCAAGAGTAATATACAGTGAAACTTCTATATAGTGGACAGTAACGGGGAACGTAAAATTGTCCGCTATTCGGAAAAAGCTTAGGATGCAACACAAGAAAAATTGGATCACTTGTAGCCAGATGAAGATAAAATGCACGAGACATCATTCCATTGTTCAACCAATGCTGAAAATGGCTACTAAACAATATGCTCTTTAAAAAAAACTAAACGAAATACAATACCTTACTCAACAAAGCGCGATAATGTTAGAAATCCTGCCCGTTATTGATTGAAATTCCAGAAAATATGAGAGTTTTATTCTTGGCTGTCCGTTATTTGGAAGTTCTTCATAGGCGCTGGGGAATAGTTTTCAGTGTCCGAGTCCCTTATTGAGAATGTCCGCTATTCAGAAGTAACTTTTCCATTGTGCCGAATGATGTTCTGCCGGGGAATTGAAAAGTGGCCGTTATTTAGAGGTGTCCGTTAGGAGAAGTTTCACTGTATATTATTTACACTGGTTAGTCACCAGTAATGTACTACCTTATGCATTATTAGGAAGATTAGCTTTAGACTCAATCTGTGGTGATTAGAGATCAGTTTCTAAGAATTTTTTGTAGTAATACTCGACCTTCGAGAAATCCTACGAATATGTATGAGCGTAAATTTCAGTTTCAAGACCGCAGTGAGACAAAGTATTCCTCTAAAAGGCAATTTACTTCTTCTAACAATTACAGACAGGAGGGTTTAGCTAAAGATAGAAACAATGATTATAGGAAATTGTGTCACCTAATGGAAAGCTGTCAAAGATCCATTCTGCAATTAGAACAATCAACAACAATTACAAATGTGGGTAACTAACCAACTGCAAGGTAGTAGTACCAATAAAGTTGAGGTCCTCCATACGAATAATGCCACTGACCTAACATCTTCAAACCATGATTTAGATCAGGTGACCATTCTGACCAATACTGAAATAGATCAGGAACATCCTGTTAGTACCAACTTATTGAACACCTTCACAGAAAATCCCGAGATTACTGATCAACAGTCTTCCTCTCTAGAAACTGATTACAGTAATTCTACTTTTTCGGAATTAGATCAATTTTTATTATCCAAAGGTTTTTGAAAAATATATCTCGCATAACAGCTTTGTCAAGAATAAGAGCATGTTGTTAACTTGGTTGCGTAAAAATTGTGTAGCAGAGATTTGCGAAGACGCATCACAAGTTACGCAGGATATTTTCTTTGGATATAGTTGATATTACTCTTTCAAGAACAGGGGGAGTGAGATGACGGGCAACTGGAAGAACATGGCGGATGATTAGTGGTTTACGGAAGAGTTAACTTTAGTGTATTTTTATATCATTGGTTAAAGAAGTAAATAATGCTTTCGTTTCTGCGAACAGCTGATCGACAAAAAGGATTTATAAAACGCAAGAATGTTCATCTTTGCTAATAGATTGTTCGATGTAACGGAAAATTGTAAACAAGCTAAAAGTTTACTCTACAATAAGAATAGCTTGATTTAACGGAATGAATTAGTGTTTTTACGAAGTGGAAACTTAATGCTTGAAGAGATGTGACAGCAATTACATAGTGATTTATATATTTAGTCTGATTGTGGGAACAAGTAAGTTGATTCTAGGATCATGGAATTTGTTTATGTTGGTTTAGGCTTTGAAATCAACTATATGTTTTGTTTCCATGTTGTCTATATGATCAAACTAGTGGATTGCGTGCTTATTTCATATAAGGAAATAGACAGATATAATGCGTGTTTAAGTTGTAGAAGTTGTTACTATTTGCTGTGATGTTGGCTCTAGTCGGTTGAAACAGTGATAACTAGATGAACTACATATTGTGTGCTTTATTTCACGGTAAATGAAACTAACGTCACTAAACCTAATTACATGTATTGATATATGAACTAACCTAATCTGTGAACGCAATTGCTTGAACTGTGATTTGGATGAACTAACAAACTAACTTAATGGAAATAAAGACTATGATGAAATCATGTTATGCTATGGTCAATATAAAGAATATTCTTTGCTTATTTAGTAGATTTGGTGTATTTCTGATATGTTCATTTTTGCATATGGAGTATTTACACGTAATTCATAAGAATTTATCCAACTACTATTTCTCGGCCTTAAGATTAACTGATGGCTCATATGTTGTGGTTCAGCACGTTACCTAACCTAATCTAATTTAGCGGGCATTCGATTAGTTCATACATACGAGATCTATCACCAGCCTTCGTTTAAGTATCCACAAGTTTGTATCTGAATAAGGACCAAACCATACTCACGGTATTTAATTTTATGTGAGTACATGTCATAGGAGCTGATTAAAATTAATTTTATGTTTGAAAATTTCGAATCGAAGATACACTTAAAAACATATCACTAGTTTCAAGTTTCAGAGCCTGTTTGTAAAACTTATAAGTGCGATTTATTTATTTATTGAATACAAGAAATATGACAAGGAAATATGAATTAAGTGGTCGTTGCCATTTGATATTTCGAACCAAATGATTTTAATTAGAATTATAGAATTAAGAAATACAGATTTTAAACCCAGATACGCAAAAGCATAACTATGATTTTGCTATAACTGGAAATGTACAGCTCTTGAAGATGAAAAAATAGTATAATTTTCTACCTATTTGCCATGTAAATTTTCTATTAAACTTACGAGTGGAATCTATGAAAAATACGTTCCAGTTCTTATTTATTTAAACTTAAACACAATTTACATATCCAATTGCTGAAGGCATACACATTTTAGTGTTACAAAACTATTAGCCACGTTCAATCGTTTCAAGATACGCAAGCACCTTGGTTAGAAGTTTATATGTGGGAAACTTCATTATGTAAGTAAAACATGCTCATAAATACAATGCCGAAACTCTAAGTATTTCTCCTTTCCGAAATATTTAGCAGAAAAATAATTCGTTCCACACACTCTCACTACAAAAATATTTATCAAATATTTTTTGGATTGTGAGAACTGCAACTATCTAATACGACTATCAATTCTATGTTCGTAACATTATAAATTGGTTCAGTTGTATTCGAAACTTAAAATTAATGAAAAAACAAAGTCTATTTGTAGCAAACTTCAAGCGTTCCATGTTTTTCAAGGTGAATGTGATTAATCCTTCGTAACGTATTTCACAAATGATATACCTATGTGGTGAGAAGTCTACATTTACCTTTGACCTTTATGTACCATACCGTGGAATATTTACGTGGGTTACCATTTGAACGAGTTAAATTTGCTTTGAAGAGGATCTTGTTAATTCTGACCTTTTAGTTTATGATGCTTTTAGGTTAGTTTATCAAAAAATGTCACAATGTCGTATATTGCATAGACGCTATATTTTATTCAGCATGTATAAAATTGCGCACAGTATAGCAGTTCATAACTCAGTTTGCTTAATGTCGTAGTCTCGTACGTAACAAAATATAGCAAACGCGCTGATGTGAGAGTTCGAAGTCTATAATTTTAGTTATTGATGTATAAACATTGTCGTTATTGTTACATATGAAAATATTTGAATATAACGAAATTTCTCATATTATTAGCTTCCAAGAAAGTTTTGTCTGTGCCTATATAGACGAAGAGTGAGTGTTCATTTTCTTTTGAAACCTTTCCGACTATTTTTCACCATTTTTATCGTATTTCTGAAGATTATTATTACAGGATGTTCATAAAGTATTTGCCTGCCTACAAAACGTTATAACTGACATGCTTTTGGTACTGATGCAGTTTGCGGCATTCTAAGGCTAAGATCATACAATTAGAACCACGGGAAAGCTCATCTATGTCTTGGTTGAGATTCGACCCCTAAACCTCCTGATGCGTCAATCTCACGACCAGCAACGCTGGCAACAGTTGATACCTATGTTCCTGAATTTCTTATACCACTGTTCACAACAGGAGGTGCTCTTCCATACTTCTCTCCTACTTCTGGAGTCCTGGTTAACCATGGCAGAGATCTATCACTCATGGAGAAACTAAATACCGCTTCTCAAATTGTAATATGTTCTTCCATATTTCATTGTTAAAAGCGTGAATTATTGTGAGCTCTACTAAAACTGTATGTGAATTTTAAGTTCGTTCATTTATTTAGCAAAGCGGCCGTGGCTAGTGGTGGAGCGTTGGCTTAGCATTCGAGAGGTCGTGGGTTCAAACCCAGCGGCCGCATTTTGACTTAGTTTGTCCAGGGTTTTTCCTCAACCGCACAGAGGAAATGTCGGGTTGGTACCTTCAACTTAGGCCCTGACCGACACCTTCCCGCATTATTTCCCCTCCCCTATCCGGGCCTGAGACTCAGATCCCTCAATGCAATTCAAATTCAAACTCCATTTATTTAGCGAAGTAATAATGAAGACTAAAAGTATCAGGATCAGAATGACTCCGGGCTTGACAACATTTTACTGCCCCTGCTTACTCATCTGTCTTTTTACTGATTTCGTACTTGTCTGTTTACAAATAAATGGTCTCAATTAAGACAGGGCAGGTAAGATTAAGATAAGGCAGGGCGGAACGTGCAGATTCAAGAGAGTTCGTGTGTAACTCCTTACTCTTATTCCCAACCATAGAATTGGAGAGCTGACTCAAAAAGGGGAAAGAATCAGTTTATAGCTCCCTCGTTTCTGCAAATAATAATAATAATAGAAGAGATCACCCTTTGTTAATTGCAAAGCAATTCGCTTGCATTTTATTGCCAAGTTTTGATTACTTCTGTCGTCGAAAGATAAAATAGTATAATGACATGGAGATAATTAAAAATAAGAAAACAATTCCTGGATTGTTTTGGCGCACCACTCAGTTCAGCACCCTGTGCGAGGTCGTCGTTTGCACCGCCCTAAATCGCCTGTGGTAATACGAAGCGCGACGAAAATCGCAACACTAAGACAATGATGGGGAAAGCCGTGACTTACATAATTAAATGTGGAGGTCGTGGAAAGAAATAAGGGTATTAAATATTAAACTGAGAAAATTTCCCACGAAATTTTACCAAATTTTGCACGAAATTATCTTAAATGTACGTATGTTACTAAATCAATATGCATTCTAACTATGCAACGAGATTCACTTATATCATGTTTATTCAATATATAGGCCTATAGGGTGAAGCTAAGTCCCAAAATATTTTTATTAAGAGTTTGGTTCATGTTCAGAAGCCAGGCTTGAGGTATTGAATTAAGCATTCAAGTTGCCACGTAGTGAGCAGACCTATACTGAAATTTATAACAAGGCCAAACTTACTGGATTTAAATAAAGTGCAACAGCCATAATCGAAAATGGCGCTTTATAGTAATCAGTAGAGGGCGGATTTTGCATATTTCTATTTTGATGAATATTCGATAATCTGCAGGACTAAAATTTCGATTTAGGCTGTTTGCAATTAAATTATGGGTGTTTTATTGCGCATATAACGACATATTTTACGTGTACGTACATATTTTGCTCGTTAGTGCATATACTAGCATATTTCCATAAGTTTTACGTATATTTTTTTTTATAAAACACTTTTTATCTATTTATGGAATTGAAATTTTTAAGAGGTTATTAACCGTTATTTAAAGCAACGCGCTGCCCGAAGGAAAAAAATGATGGATGTCAAACTGACATTACAGCTGTTTGAAAACCAGGATATGGAGTATACCAACAACGAAATATGTTTATCTTTCAAAACATTTAGTATAGTGGCGACTGGGATTAGATTTAACATCGGCACTGAAACAGACTGTTGGTTTCACCTCACTTGTTCCCCGCCTCTCAAGTTCGAACTTTTCTCTTGGTTGTTCTTTGCTTGGTCACCTTATCTTCACTGAACGTGTTTGAGGGGGAAACAGGCTTGATTGACACTGCGCTTCTTTAGAAGACAGTAGTCGAAACTATATTGTTGCTTGTGATGTTAGCGACAAAGAAAAGTTCTGGTTAATTTTAGTCCCCATCGCCACTATTATTACAGCTTGAGATCGTTTCGTATTCCAGCATCGCTGTCGTTACTTGGGAGATCAACGTACTATTTGTTTTACTCTTTGAATGAGTGCATTTCGCAGAAATATTGTGTTGCCGACCGGCTAGCCATGCGGTCTAAGGCCGCTTTCACATACGCGCGAGAGCGAGTTCTCCCGCGCCCGCCTCGCTCTTGCTGATCCTTGCACATCAACGCGGGCATTGCCTGCGCGGGAAATCTCTGCGAACAGGGTTGCTGTGTAAACAGTTTTATTGACGTGGTGGCAATGGTCACTGATGATATGAGCACCAAAGAAATTCCTTTAATTCGTTAGTTCGTTATTTAAAAAAAAAATATTAGTTCCAAACGTGTGGTTTAAATCAATAGTCTGAATATTTGAACAAATGGCTCAGCTCGAAAGATTTTTATTATTATTGCCTGTTGTCCTTCAGAAAACAACATCGGCTTGCCGTTGCTTTGTGACCATTTTCTACCGAAAAAATATATTTTGCTTGTTTGGGATATCTGTCGAAATAGTGGAATAATTCCGAGATTCTTTTTTAAAAAGTTTCTTTCACCTTTATTTGAAATGTGTATAGGTCAAAACCAATATTACTTAGAACAATTAAAGTAGAAAAAGGATTGACCTTTAATACAGTAGTGTCTCCGGTGGATGAGTGGTTAAGCTCGTAGCCTTGTAATCAAGGTGTCCGGGTTCGATTCCCGATGGGTACACAAATTGTTCGAATCCAACGTTAAACTGTAGGTCTCGTCCTCAGGACGTCATCATCCCATGGAAGGCAATGGCAAACCACCATGGGTTCACCTGCCCAGGGATATTCGGGTCAAAGACCTGCCTTGGGGTAGAACACCTATCATCATCATTAATACAGTATCGAGTAAATAAAACGTATAACAGAAAATGAGTAAAGGAAATGTACTCTGTCTTCAAACTGATTTGCCGAAACACAGTTCCGGTGCGTCCGGCCTACTTTAGTTTATTTAGACTGTGTAATGTTTTCTGCTTGTACAAAAATCAGAACAAATAGTTGTTTATTAATACCCTAGATATATGAGAAACGGGAATATGATTCACTTTCAAATTTTCGACGTGAAACTACTACAATTTCATGAAAAATGTATATAAGTAATTATTCTTTTAAATGACAATACATCTTCATAACAAAGAAATAACTACTTCTTTACAACTCTATGAACATTCATATCAACATTATTATGGTCCAAGAAGATGATTAGCATTAATGAAACAATTCTAGTTACTGGCCTGGTGTAACTGATCAAAATACAGCCTATTTCGTGGTGTTTCCTAGCAACACTATTCTCTCTTTTCGCCCGCTCTCGTCTCGCGCTCGCGCTGATGTGAAACGGCTCATTTACTTCAATGTCTTGCTTGGCTTTCAGCGGGCAGCTCCCGCGAAAGTCTCTCCGCATTTCTAGCACGGAAACGCGGGTGTTTTTTCGTCCGCAGCGAGAGAAACCCACTCTCGCCTCGCGCTGATGTGGAAAGCCCAATTGCCCGCAATGTATTTCTTAACCACGCGTGTGTTGTCCGCTCCGCTCTCGCGCGTATGTGAAAGCGGCCTAAGGTGTTAGGCCAACGACTCAATGGTTCCGGGTTCGAGTCGCAGGGGCATGGGTGTTTGTGGATTTTAACTAGATTTATAGGGCCAAATCATAACAAGCCGAAGTCAAAAGTTACTAGACTGGCTCATATAAAATAAAGTTTAAATATAGTGTGTTATTCGTTGGGTGCTAATTTTATTTATTAATACAAAGTACAAAGATCAAAATTTGTTGGCAAACATGTGACTATGCGACGAAGAGTTGGCTTAACAGCCTTTCTGCACCTTTGGCTCAGGTATAGGAGAGGGAATTGGAATATCGAAATAGAGGACTTCCGAATGCGAAGTCAACACTCTACCAACTGAGCTGCGGCTGCTCGATGTTGAATTTTCTAAGATGTTAACAATCTCTCACGACTCTTCTAATCTACATAGAAGTGAGTCAGTTGTTTGGAAACAGCAAAGGTAGGATTAAAACTTCTAAATAATCTTTATACGAAAAGGACGCCAATCGGAAACGAGATGCTGCAGGTGTCTGATTTGGTGAGAGCATTTAGTATTTTCAAAAAATGAATGACTCAAGTTTTCCAGTTTTTTTCTGTCACACCAGACAAATGCCGGGATGGTACCTACGAACTAGACCCTGGCCGACTAACTTTTAACATACTCTCCCCAACCCTATTTCGGCCTGAGCCTGAGATGTAAAATAAGCCATAAATAAATTCAAAATTCTATTCCAAACGTGAGAAGAGCGCTGTCGATTTGGTGCAACTATCAATATTTTTGTCAAAAATGCCTATTTTATATGGTTTAATATACAGACTTCTTGTTTAATGCATTTAATTATAGCGTGCGATGAACTCAAGCAAGGTGAGGAAAGTGTGAAGGAATCAATCCTAGCCTTAACAAAGGAACAATTCCACCATCTGGTGAGACAACGCGCAACAAAGGAAAGCATCAGTGAGCATGGTCGACTTGAGCACAGTTCATGCTCACTCATCCTCCACATTTTTGCTTAGTTGTTAGAGACGTAAGCCACTCCTGCTGACTGCGTCCCTACGTAGCAGAGCTGAAACGGGTCACCGGGTCATTCGGGTAAAGTTTTCGGACCCGGCCTGACCAATTTATACCCGGTAACCAGGAGGACAAAGCAGAATTTTTAATAGTTTCCTTGCGTTTGAACCAGGGATTCTGGTAGGATTTTCAGTTTGGAGGTGTAAAGTCAAAACTGGGAGGGTGTAAGTGAAGTTTTGATGGATTAGACAGGACTTAATTTGCCTGTTGGGACTGTTAAAAAAAAGACGGAGTCGGGATCATCGACCGCTGGAATCGATCCCAGGGCCTCCTGAATGCTAAGTCAATGTTCTACACCTGAGCCACGGCCACTCGGTGAGACTTACATGTGTCCTTGGTACGCCTGGGAAGCAAAGGCGGTCGACCCCACCTCACTTCGGATCATACGTCAAGAATATGTGGAGTGCTAACTCCACATCCCCGTGGGGCACGTTGGCTCAGTTGGTACAGCACTCACCTCTGGTGCTAGGGATCGTCGGATCGATCCCTGCTCATGCCATGTGGGCTTTGTGGTGGGTTTTCTCGGAGTGCTCCCGTTCCCTCCCTCTTTCTTCATTCCACCAATTTATCCCATCATCCATACGGTCTGAGCCATAGTTGCCTAAAGGCGTATAAAAATATGCTTACCGATACACGGAGGAACAGTAGCAACGAACATAACTGACACGAGTAAAAGAAAGTTGATAGTGAAGATACCAAAATTGTGTATAGTCTGCAGAAAAATGAGTAGTTTACACCATCTTTATGTCTTTTTTTTTTTTTTTGCAATATTTACTCATCCTTTTTAGTGCATAATTAAGAGAATATTTTTGTCATTTTTATAGAATATTTACGTGCATATTTCAGCTGTTTCTTGTGTATATCAATCCACCCTCTAGTAACGGAAATAAAAATTCAATTTTTATTACTGTGTTGAAACACTAACAAAATAGCACTAGTTCATATAATAAATTAAATAAATGTTTCATTCGTTATACATCGAGAATTACGTTAATGACTAAAACAAGGGACAGGGATAACTCTAGACTCATCACTGTATGTGTACACAAATTAAAGGATACCAGACGAAGTCCAGCCATGTATAAGTTTACCGCATAACTAATTTCATTGTTGTTTTTTAGCTTTTTGGAATATCCTGGCTGTGTATTTTGCAATATGCGTTTTGGTATCAATAACCTGACATTAATTAGTGAGTTTGCAAAGTTTGTTTCATTAATAATTTATCTTAATTCTTTGGTAATAGAATTATAATTGTGATTACATATCTGAACTTTAGTTACTCCAGCGAGCAATGATTAAATCATAGAGTAGAGTGAGAAACTATTTGCTTAAAGGTTATTAGTTGTTTTGACAGACAGGGGTCTGTACACCTTCCATGAGTAGTCTGGAGCTGGTTTTGGATATTGAGTCTCGTGATATCATAGAACACAATGAGTGTCCTCTGAATTTAAGAACATTTTATATTCTTGGGTGCATCACAGATCTAAATAACAAAGGCAAATCTAAATAATAATAAAATTTTTGAGAGATTAAATTTAGAATCCAACGAGTAACACTATGTACGTATAGTCACGCAGATTTAAGTACCATTGCAGGTCATTTTGACTGAGATTTTAAAGTATTTTTCTCAGTTCCACAAGTAAATGGCGGCAGTGTACCTATATAATACGACTTTGAATGATGCCTTCCTCATTTCTTTCCTAGGAAGTGTGTTCGTCAAGGGACATCACTTAGACGTGTGACATAGGTTCATGGAGGCATATCCACCAACTCATGGAATCTACATTAAATAAAAATGAACTATGTATGCACCACTTCTTTCCTATTAGAGTCGAATCTCGTTAATCCGCATATTTTTGTTTATTTCCATCTTTCATTCTTTGGACATAACCCGTTCCGACATTTGAACATATTATAGAATGTGGAAATCCAGCCACTAGGTAATTCTTTCCATGTATGAGGGAAACGTGCGGTATTCTTTTAATTCGTGCTGAAATCATAACACATTCCTTTGCCGCTTCACTCACAAGTAGGTCTACTTGCGGAAACAGTGATTTTCTTCCGTTCAGTTCTTCAATCTATATAGGAGCGACAGACTTTCTTGCACTGTCAGCAAGAGTGAATCGCTGTTAGTTTACATCAGCTGGCTTACTTTACAAATCACTCGATCTGTATGCACGACTCGTTCTTGAGGCGACAATGACCTTTACAAACATCAAAAAGAAGACTAGAAAGGAAGACGAAGCAAAATACTTAAATACCCAACCAATCCTTTCAACCATTCATTGTCATAAAAAAAAATAAAAAATGTAAATACTCTCATAGAAAACTGAGAACAATAGCATGAAATCCTTTCTATGATTTTAAGACTTGCGTGAAGCTGGCCCCACCCACATCGGCAGAATTTTTAAAAAACAGCTAAAAAAATTCTGCTAAAATTCTGCTATACAAAAACAATAATTATAAAAATTCTGCTGTCCCGGAAAGTCATGAAATTACGGGTTCTTTTGGGTGGGGCCAGAATAACGCTCAGCCCCACCCAGTTTAGAACAGTTTTGAAAACTAGTGCAAAAAAT
>JAGDQP010002827.1:0-25366 GCA_022664845.1 Lepisma saccharinum
GTCTATCAAAAGGGGAGCAATTACAGTGCAGCATTGAGGGAATATCAGCTTCTGAAAGGAATTAGAAGAGTACCGATATCAAGAAATGGCTTAAAGAAGATGGTACTGCAATTCGAGACAACGGGTGATTTGAGTGTAGCTTCAGGAAGAGGACGACGACTCATTTCAACGGAAGTTATTGAAGAGAGTGCTGTGGCTGTTGTGGACCACGCAGCACGTTCTCCATATTCCGCTACCAGTGCTCGGGTAGTGTCACGGGAATTGGCTATCCCATGGTCAACAGTGAAGAAAGTTCTTAGTGCTATTTTACATTGGTATCCTTACAAGATTCACACTGTACAGCAACTGAAACCCCGAGATCCGCAACAACGTCTTGCGTTTGCCCTTCAGTTTTTGGCACGGATGGAAGTGGATGACATGTGGCCGTGGGTAATCCTGTGGACTGATGAGGCACATTTTACACTAGAGGGTGCAGTGAACACACACACACAACTGTCGAATATGGGGCTCGAATAATCCGCATGCTTTGCATTAAAAACCATTACACTCTGCGTACGTGACTGTGTGATGTGAATTCACAGGAACATTTACTATTGGCCCGTTTTTCTTTGAGGAGATGACATCCCAAGGATTTGTCACCTATGCCGTGACATCGGCACGTTATAGGGATCTTTTAGTGCGATATGTCATTCCTGCATTACAGAAACGAAACTGTTTGGAGACTACTGTGTTCATGCAAAACGGGGTAACACTACACATCGGTCGCCACGTGAAAGATCTGCTTCGTGAAACCTTCACCGCGGATCGCATCATCTCCCGAGGACTTCCAGATGCGTAGCCAGCAAGATCCCCCGATCTAAATCCGTGTGACTTCTGGCTGTGGGGATATCTGAAAGCGTGGGTCTACCAGATAAATGTCCAGTCGCTGACTGATCTCAAGGACAGCATAAGGTGACATGTAGCAACATTTCCTTCGGAAATTCTGCGAGCAACTGTTGCGCACGCCATTGTGCTGATGCATCATGTCGTCGATATTTCTGGTGGACATATGCAGCATGTTATGTAAATTGTTCACTGTAACCGCAAATGTTAATAAAGTTATTCCCATTGCACCGTTTCTTACCATTCACTGGCAATCAAGTGTCACCTTTTGTTGCCCTCACATTGTTCCTAAAGTTGTTCCTTTTGCACTATTTGTTAGCATCAGCTGCCCTTCACCTTGTTTGCATTACATTTATCTCACATGTTTGACCTCTTCGCCCTAAATAATCGTCTTATCCATACATTCAGTACCATTTCCACGTGCTTCTTACCTGTACAGCGCCACATTTTCTCCTGGTGGTGGAAATTGGAACTAATATTTTTTCCAGCGTAACTCGCTTCCGCATGGTCTCATTAGCATATTTACCGAATTTCAATGTAATACGTCCATTACAGCCCGCGCTGGTCCGCCGTTAATAGCGGCACTTTAATTCTAACCACCCGGTATATACATATATATATATATAAACTCTCTCGAACTGTTTTATTCGTCTATGTCACTTATATTCTTTCGTTTCTGGACTCGTTATATGAAAGCCAATTTCGTTAGTGATATTGTTGATCCGAGATAGATTGATACTTACTTTATAATAATACTCTGAGTGTTTAACAACCTGTTTGTTGCTTGATTAGTCTCAGTTGCCATGGAGAATACTTATTGAGATAGTTATGATACTTGTCGGTATTACAGAGGCTAACGCACAAGGAAAATATGTCTACACTGATTCGTAAGGATGATTCATCATGGATAAGAATGGAATTGAGTGTTTGTTGCCTTTATTGGAGTTTATTGCAATAGTACTTCAAAGAATGATGTGATAAATGACACAGGTGATGTGGTCATCTTCAATTTGGATATAGAGAAGCCCGTTTACAAACACCTGACTCATAGTTATATGAACCACCTGCACCCTGTGACAGCCTACTACATAATTATCTCTCCCTCTCGTTCTCTCCCTCTCGTTCTCTCTCTCCCTCTCGTTCTCTCTCTCCCTCTCTCTTAATTTGTGTAGGTTCTTGTCAAACAATGAGTAATTATATTATAAGGCAAGATGTCTCTTTAAATTCCTGTGACACAGCAACCGACGACCGCTTAATGGGAACAAGTTATTTCCAGAGACAGGAAGTGACGATGTTCCCGAAGATGAAGGGCTAGGGAAACAAAAAAAAGAACAAAAATAAGATGACTTTGGTGCCGGAAGTTTGAAATATTGATTGCATTTCACCATCGCAGAGTAGTTAGTGATCAATCAATCAGTAAAAGGAAAGTTTTGCGCAGGGAAATTGCAGGAAATTGAATTTCCGTCATACTTTTTTCTTCTTCTTTTTCATCCTGAATTTCTTCATCCAAGAAGGGGGGAGAAAATACGTTCTGCAATCTGACAGTATTGCTCTCGAAGTACGTGGATAGCTGAAAAACTTTCATTTTCAAATATCATAACTCTTATCATTGATTCTTACCAAAATAATTCGTTTTATTGATTCTTAAGAAAATAATGTAAATTATTTATTATTATGAAAATAACATAAAGGACTCTTATGAAAACAATGCAAAGGGTTCTTATGAAAAAATTCTTTCGTTGATTCTTATTAAAATAGTGTAAAGGATTCTTATGAAAAAATTCTTTCGTTGATACTTATTAAAATAATGTAAAGGATTCTTATCAAAATAATGTCTTTCTTTGATTCTTATCAAAATAATTTATTTCTTTGATTCTTATCCAAATAATGTAAAGTAATTATTGTTATGAAAATAATTATTTCGTTAATTCTTATGAAAATAATGTAGAGAAATACAATCCTAATAATATTCTAGGAAGCTCTGATATTAGTGTACACTTTTATTTGTTTCATTTTTGAATAGAAATATCGCTAAGTAATATTTCCTCTTCTATTCAATGATCCATTCAGATGGGAGACTATTGAAGGGCTTAGAGGAATAAGGACATATCCCACAAAAGTAACTTTTCAAGATAATAAGTATCTTATTCAATTCTCTGTAACTTATGCACATAAATACCAATCAGAAAGAATTTAAGGTATTGTATTAGGTAGGTATTGAACTAATTATTTGCAAATGTAGGGCACAATATGGTGAGTTATAGTGTAAGAAAATATAACAGACAAGGAGAGAACTCTCAAACACCAAGCAGGGCCTAAAATTCAACGAAATCACAGCTCCACACTGGTAAAAATTTTATATAGTATAGAAAAACTAGTTTTGTCAGGATTTGTTTTGACATATAATCAGTGTTCTGTCCAGTACATCATGTTTACCTGCGACCAAAAAATATTATTATTACTATTATGTAGGAAAATTTTGGCATTCAGAGCAAACAAAATTAAAGGCACATTAGGATACATATTTAATTGTATTATATTAAACCATAAAATACAGGAAATAAACCGGTAAGAAAAATAGTCACACTGGAAGAAAAAAGTCACTTTTTCTTACATAAGAATTTCACTGTCATTTTTCCGTGATCATCACGCTGTCTCAGTCTGTTTTCTGCCAAGGCAAATACACCGTTATACCAGGGCTGTTCCATTGACTTCCTACCAACTTCAAAACGCCTTTCCTTTCTGGCCAGCCATTTCATAATAGCAGGGGTTGGGCTAAAATCTTCCAACGGACCCATATTTATATTAACGTGAAGGTAATTTTTCACAGTAGTGGGAGCTTTTTTTTCTCTCTCTCTGCTGCTAACCCTTGGGTTAGCCCCTCTCGAGGGTTACGCCCTCATTTCGGGATGAGTTAGAATTTAAGCATTAGTCTTTTATAATAAAGTCGCTGTTCTATGTGATTCTTTAATAACTTCTATCATCGCTTGCTTTTATTTCTGTTGTGATTATCGTCGCTTTCCATGTATTGCTCGTTGCCTGTAGGCAAATTTATTGTCTAAATTTTGAAGTGTTTTATTTATGTTGTTTTGTTTAATTTTGTTTAGTGTACCTTGAAAGATGCTATATATTGTGAGCAGTCTATAATTGAAAGTGCGTCGGCTATTTCGTAATCCTCGTGTTCGTCAGTGATGGAGTTTTTGTATATTGTACTTAGTAAAGAAAGTGGTGTTTGGATGATTAACTGTCTCGGATTAAAGCTTATGTCAGTCTGGATTTGGAGGGTCATTTTGAAATCTTGTGCTTGTATATTTTAATCGTAGTTTTTCTATGTGATGCAGGATGTTGTCAAACGGGTCTTGGTCGTATAGTTCTCTAGTCGGGTTGGGCAGTTTAATCAGGAAAGCAACTCGGAAAGCGTGACGCTCCAGGACTTTTAGTTTCTCATAATAGAATTCTGCTGCTGTGATCCACGCTGTGAAGCCATATGTAAGTACCGGTCTTAAGAAGGCTTTGCACGTCTTCAGTATTGTTTCTGGGCGCAGTCCCCATGTGGTGCCTGTTAGTCTTCTTAGAAGGTTCAATCTGTTGTATGCTTTCTCTGTAACTTTGTTTAGGTATGGTCGCCACGTTAGGTTATGGTCAAATGTTATGCCTAGATACTTAACCTGTTTTTCTGGTTTTATTACAGTATTTTCGACCATGATGGACAATTTGCTTGGGTTTCTATGCACTTTGGATCGTCTGTTATGTGGTATAAAGACTATTGCTTGGGTTTTAGTGGAATTGATTTTAAGACGCCATTTGTTGCACCATGATACGAAGCTAGAAATTGAGATGTTCAGGTTATTGTTTATACTTTGTATGGTTTTAGCTGCAGCCAGGAATGCAGTATCGTCTGCATATTGAAATACATGGAAGTTGTTTGGTAGGCTTGGGAAGTCTGCTACATATAGAAGGTAGAGTAATGGTGAGAGTGCAGAGCCCTGCGGTACACCACTGTAGATGAAATATGGATGTGAACTGGTGTTGTTTATATTTACGTAGGATAATCTGTTTGTGAGAAACTGGTATGTGAACCTTATATATGCCCCAGGAAGTTTAAGTTTAATAAGTTTGTAGATAAGCCCTTTGTGCCATACCTTGTCGAATGCTTTTTCCAAATCGAACAGTACTAAACAGGATGGATTGAGTGAGTTGTAATTTTGTACTATTAAGTTCGTTAGTCGTAGGACCTGGTCATTTATACTGAATTTTGGTCGGAAGCCGGTTTGGTATATCGGTAGTAGGCTGTGCTCTGTGATGTGTTGATGTAATCTGTACACCAATATTCGTTCTAGAATTTTACTGAATGCAGTTGTTAGTTGTATTGGCCGGTATGAGGTAACGGAGTTTGATGGTTTGTTAGGTTTCGGGAACATTAGCGTTTTTTTATATTTTCCAGTCCTGGGGTATGAAGCCTGTACGTAGGATAAATGTATATATTATTGCCAGTAATTGTATGAAAGATGCGGGGGTTTCTTTGATATGACGATAGCTTATGTTGTCTATGCCTGGTGCGGAGTTTCGTTTGTTAGCTATGGATCGATTGATTTCGTCAGTGGTTATTTCTTCAGTGAGAGGATTAGTTTCTGGCAGCGTATCACTGATATTGGGTTGAAGTGCTGGGGATTCTGGATTTAGTCGATCTACTGGGTGGCGATATGGGTTTTGTTGAGGAGGTGGTGTGATTACATCTTGTAAGTATTCGGCAAAGGCGTCGGCTTTTTCTTGGTCCGTTGTTATCGGCATGTTATTCTGTAGCAATGCGTATGGGGTTGAAGTGTATTGTCCGGTAAGCATCTTAAACCTTTTCCAATATTTGGTCGGGTGACTCGTTTCTCCTAGTGAGTTGCAGGTTTTAATCCAGCTTCTTAGTTTGTAGGCTTTTAGGTAGTTGGTGATCGTCCTTTGAAGCTGCCTATGGTGACGTAAGGCTTCTAAGTTGCCGGTACGCAGATATTCTTTGTAAAGTTGTCTGGAACGTTTTATCATTGGTGGGTACTGTGGTGGTAGTTTTGGCTTGGAATTTGTAGTTGAGTATGTTGGGATGTGTGCTTTGCTTGCATCTTTGAGTGCCATTGTCATTCTGTCTACGGTCCAGTAGAGGTCTGCTTCTGTTACAGGTGCATTTAGGTGACCGGTTTCTTGCTCTATTGTTGTACGGTACTTGGTCCAGTTCGCCTTATCAAAACGAGGAATTGTGCGTATAAATGGCTTTTGGTTTTTGGTGGCTTGATTATGGCAGTTTAATGTAAGCTTTACTGGATCGTGGTCGCTTCCGATAGTGTCTAGTACTTCTATCAGACAGCGACTTGAAAGGTTAGATGATGTTATTACTATATCTGGTGTGGTATTGCTAATGGGTCGTGTGTGGCGAGGTAATTTGTGGATTTCGTCAGTAGTATTGGTAGTTATAAAGTTGCTGAATCTGGTCTTCTGTCCGGCTGTTCTGCTGTGAATTTTTATGTCAGCCATGATAATATAGTTACGGAAGTTGTTTGATATGTACTGAAAGAATTCGTATGGTATTGGATGTGTGGGTCTGACATATATTGTGGCTACTGTGATAGATAGAGATTTAAAATACAGTGTTGCGATGAGATGCTCCGGTAGATTTGCTATGTTAGGTTTGTATAGCCTATAGGCTATTGACGCCTGGAAGCCTAAGAGTACCCCGCTGTTTGCCCTTAGTGCATTTGTCTTGCTGTCATTTCTTATAATTTGGTTATTTCTTATTTTGCATTGCATTTTTGGTGTTAGGTTGGTTTCATTTAGCAGGAAGGTATTGATGTTCTCATCCAGTAGGAGTTGATCGAATAGTATTTTGTTCTTAGTTACTGATCTGATATTCATGAATAAGAAAGCAAGAGCCATGGCGAGGAAACATACAAGTTTATTGCTGTTTTGTTTGGTTTTATACTGTAGTTTCATAATGCGATGCATGGAAGTGTACGTACGGTCCAGAGTATGTAGCATTGAAGTTGACTTGTAATATGGATTTTGCTGCATATTGTACTTGTTGCAGTATATGAGGTCTTAAGAACGGATGTATATTTTGTAATGCCATGGCTATGAAGCCAAGCATTTGTTCTATTGTCACTGGTTGGTATATTGAAGTGGGTTGAGCTGATGTGGATGTAGTTTGATCTGTTTTTTCGTGCGTTCTTACTGGTACTACAAGATGTGGTTTTTGTTCTTCAGGTGCTGGTTTTGCTTTACACTTGTAGCTGTAAGTTGGGTGTGGTTCATTGGATTGTGAGCATTTCGGTTGTTCCTGTAAGTTTGTACATTGTCGGGTATTGTGTGGCCCAGCGCAGAATCCACATTTCGGTTGTTTCGTGCATTTGGCTGTTGTGTGCTCATTGTATGTTTGGCACGTATGGGTTGTGGTTGAGTTGTTTGCGATGGTTCTACCCGGTGTCTTTTCCAGTATATCATAGCCCCGTTAGTTAGTAAGTCATCTATGGTTTCTTGCGATTTTGTTAGTACCCTTACCATGTAGGTTGGTCCTGCCTTGCACATGATGCGGATACATTTGATAATAGAATATCCTTCTTGCTGTAATTCGTTATGTATCTCATCGTCTGTGTATGATGGTAGAACCCCACGGATTACGACTGATAAAGCTGGTGCTGATCTAGGAGGCGGCATTTGTCTCGGTTCACGTTTGTCAAGCTGTGTGATCTTTGCGCTTTTCCCGAATATTTCAAATGAGCACTTGTCCCTAATAGTTTTCAGTAGGTTCGGGCCAGGAGATTTCAGAATGTAGCCGTTCCTAGTTGGGATGATTTGATTTATTGCTGCTTGTGGTATGTATTTAGTCAGCTGGAGAAATATCTGCTTGTTGTTTTGGAATTTTGTGTCGAAGTTTGATAGCAGGAAATTATAAATCTGAGGTTTGTTTGTCTCATTTTCATTTCCGAGTTCCATGTGCAGGTCGCTCTCATTTGAAGACTCACTCAGATTATGCTGTCTTTTGTTTTGAACAGGAGACCTTGATCGTGATCGATGAGATCTACTTTGAATTTTCCGCTTTTCTATTCCTGCTGATTGGTGAGGACCTAGTACGACTTGAGGAAGTCCGGTGTGCACAGTAGCTATGTTAGATGCCAATGTTTCGTCTATTTTACGAGAGCCAGGCGTCGTCATATTTGAGATCAGTCCGGGCGCTTACTTGGTTATAAATTGAACAATATATGCAAAGTCACAACAGATATTAAAATGATATAAATTTTATATGTAACCAAACTCAGAGTCCAATGAATAGCTAAGGTCAGAATATTTGAACTAGAATTTTAACTAGCCAAACTAATAGCCAAAATCGATGTAAAGAAAAATAGCGAGATCAGAATATAGAAGCTGAGAGCTATCCAAATCGTTAGCCAGAATCAGAATCCTTAATAATAGCTTGGGTCAGAATACCAGTACCTTATAAATTATATAACTAATAAACCAAACTCGTAAACCAGATAAATAGCCTATAACAGTAATACTAATAGTAACCCTTAAATAACTACGGAGTCGGTGTATCTTTTAATTGCTCAGCAGCAATAACGTTTTTTGACTGGTGTCTCCCCAGTAAGATGTAGTGGGAGCCAAAGAGAGCCTGTTATCTGTTTTCAATATGTTGTAGTCACTTATAAGTCTTTCAACATCGGAAGAAGATGGTTTCGAAGCAACAACTCAGGCTAGACTTGTTGACAGAGCAGTTAGCTGCATATTTTAAAACTATATGAATGCAACCGAAAACGTTTGAAAACTAAATATAGTTAAAAAGTTCCTTCACCTCAAAATTGGCAATGGTTTTCCCTGCCATCTAGGAGACACCTATACGTATTAACTCTGGCTTAATATCATATACTGGCAGTTATATGGAATTGAGTAACCCATTGCATAATGAATGTATTGAATCAGTAAGACTTAGTTTGACACACTAAACGCGTTTAAATGCATAATCCGAGAAAAGTAAGGTACTCACATTAATACCACTCCACACTTTAAGAATTATGGTTCCACACTCCTTTCCTACAGTTCCACAAAGTGTGGAGTACTCCACTCAATTTTAGGCCCTGGAATCAACTGACACTCAAACGAGATCATGTATGTTATTCTCTCCTTCTTCACACACAAATTTAGATAAAAGTTATGATGAACTGGATCAACTTTAACATTAACAGTGCGTCACGAAGTTTAGCAGCTATGATTGAGCTGCCATTGGGGTACTTTGGTTTCAAAACTGTACCTACTATTGTCTGTGGTTTTCCTTTGCCTTTCTGTGAGCTGATACTTGTATAAGAACAGGGCCATAAACACCTCCCCTGCAACCCCCACGGTGCGGCGGGAAGCGCACTAGCTTTGAGGGCCCAGATGTCGTGACTCAGTGATAATAAAGGGGGCACCAAATCAAAGTTGCAGGGGAGCGCAAAGCCAGTTAGTTATGTCACTGTATAAAAGCCTATATCGCTGTACGTGGAATGTACATCCACTTTATATCCACCCTGGAATCTGACAGTGAGAATAAATGATTTCAAGAAGTATATGTGTATGCCAGAACGTACCTTTGTATAGATTTGTTTTTTAATGAAAACAAACTAACAAAATCTTCTCTTTGCATTTGCAATGCAGTGAATAGATTATTTTTCTTGTATTTTGAACAAGATTTTCCCATCACTCTTGAGCTGTCCATAGGGCCTACAAACTGTGTACGCTTCTTCAAGTTTTCATTGATACTAAAATCTCCTTCACATGACAAATATTATGTGTGACCTAGAATCAAGAATCTGTGTAATATAGTCTCAAACTGGACCATGCCAATCATATAGATCCATACCCAAATGATAGGATAGTTCTTATTTTGTCCCACATAGGAATCACTGTAAAGATTACTTGGAAGAAAAAAACATATTTCATCTTAAACGTCATCCTGCAATCGACCTGCCCAAACACACTTTCAGCGTTACTCATTTTCTTGACAAATTTGAACGCTGCTTTCTCATTGGTCAGTTAAGCAAGCAGCTGACCAATGAGAACTAAGGTTTCAAAGAGATGTGGGATAGCCCAAAGTGCGATAGCCTCCTTATTCCACTCAATTGTCAGAATTTTCAGAAACCAATTACAAGGTCTTCCATCTTCACCGTTAATGTTTCAATGCGGCTATACCGCACTCTAACAATACAATACAATCCTGCACTCTGAATGAAAAGTAGATGGCCTCAGCTTACATAATGTTCAGCTAGTTCATTTTTTGACCAAAATGAGGAATTTCCCTTATTCCTTTAAACCCTTCAATTGAGAAGTGTAATACTAACCTTTAAAGGAATTCAGAATTATTACGATTTTACAATTCGGCGGGAAAGTATTTGAGTTCTTGGATTGATGTTAGGCTATTGCAAGAAAAAAGATATTTGAAAAAGCAACCGGACATCTTTTCCTGAAAAACGTCGAGAACGCATGTTGAATGTTTCGCAGAAAATATTGGAAGTCCAACAACTACAATTAATATATTATTCAAAGATGGGTCAATACGAAACGCCTGATGGGTAATGGTGTCAGTAAATGATAAAAGTTTAAAAAAAAATATATGTGTATGACGTAGACAACAAGCACTCAAATAATTTTGATTTCTGTCTGGTTGTTAAGCAGTAATGGCCAGTCAACAAGAACTCTGATCGAGTTCGTTCTGGAAATGGAGACATTTGTGAGCGGTTTTTAAACGGTGTGATTACAGGTGATGAGTTTTGAACTATTTCTACAATCCGTATACTAAACAAGAGTTGATAAAATGGCGTCGTAAATCGTCCGAAGCAAACTAAAAGAACATGTTGCCGAAATGGCATGGCTCTGGTCCTGTAGGAAGGTGCAATAGTGTACTAGACAAGGTTTTGTAAGACAGAAAAGCCACATACAGCACTGAAAAAGGAAATCTTTGCGCACGACACGATCATGTCATACGTCACACTGTCCATTAGGGTGGACCGATTTTTTTTTTTTTTTTCAGATATTGGGGTTGGTTCGAGTTGTCATCAAAAGTTATGTATTGGTACCACCATGCCAAATGTGGCCCTTCTTGGCCGTCAAGCGTTTAGGCCCGTTTTCAAACTAAAATTTTCGCAGGCTGAGGGGCCCGGCTAGATATTTTTTGATCTGGCTGTGTTTTGGTGAACAAACACAACATAAAATTCTACAACTTTAAAACAACATAATTTTTTTTAAAAAATCGGCCCTTTTCAACATTATCATCTTTTGTTCCCCCAGGGCCCGGGTAAATATAATTTTTGATCCGTCTGTGTTTGAGGCGACTAAACATAACATAACATTCTATAACTTTTGCACGGTACTCAAACACAACTTTTTAACATTTTTTTTTCGCGTGGCCCCAAAACGGCCGTTTTTTTAAATTGAGTCTGAGCAGCGTGCAAACGTTGTAGAATGTTACGTTATGTTTGTTCCCCCAAACACAGCCGGAGCAAAAAAATATCTAGCCGGGCCCTTGGGCCCGCGAAAATTTTAGTTTGAACACGGCCAAAAACGCTTGACGGCCAAGAAGGGCCACATTTGACATGGCTAAATTTCGAAATAATGCACAACTTTTCAGAACTACTCGAACCCAAAAATGTGGGAACTGGTATAATATTTGTATTCCTTGTTTTGCAAAAAACAATTGGGCCCTGTAGGGGTCCAGAGGACGGCGATATCTGGCATGACTTTATTTGGTATCAATGCACAATTTTTTATGACAACTCGAACCCCAATATCTGAAAAAAAAATTCGGCCCACTTTATTGTCTATTCCAAATAAATCGAAATCGCTGAACGTGTTTGGTCAATCAAATCTCACTCACTATATACTCCCGACCCTGTACCTTCTATTTCTATTTCTATTTCTCTCTGTCTGTCTGTCTCTGTTTCTTTCTCTCTCTCTCTGTCTCTGTATCTTTCTCTATCTCTCTCTCTCTGTCTGTCTGTCTCTGTACATCAAAAGGGTCATATTCAGCCTCCGAACTTAAAACTGAATTTAAAAAAACTTGGTTTTATGCCCAGGATGCTGCTATTTTTCCTTTTAAGGTACATTTCAGGCCTGGAAAGAACGGTGGGAAAAGTTTTCAATGTCTACCAAAACTTTCCTAAATGTAACTTGCCTTTGTATTGGCAACAGCATGACTTGTCCACCTGCTTTTAGGCTTCAGTAGCAAATGCTATGAAGCCTTATGCGCCCGCGCGGTCCGTAGCTTGAACCTGAATTTTATTTATGGCCTTTAGGCATTTAGGATCAGGCCCGGATGGGAGAGAGGAAAGGAATCGGGAAAGTATCGGCGAGAACCTATGCTGAAGGTGCCATTCCGGCATTTGCCTGGTGTAACTGAGAAAAAAAACTGGAAAAATCTCTGTCAGGATGGTCGGCGCTGGATCGAACTACTAGGAATTACTTGGGCTAGAAAGATGGTTGTGGTGTCATTGGAAAGGACTCAACGAGACTAGCTCAAACCCGTATCATTCATCCAGATTGCTGGGGAAGTGCTAGAGGGGCGTTGCCAGATAAGGGGGAATTTATATCTTTAAAACTACTAGGGTTAGGAATGTGTTTAAGGTATCGTTGGAAAGGTCTCCGCAAACTAGCTCAAACCCCCATGGATGATACACATTTCAGGGATGGTTCAAGAGATAGGGGGTAATTTATACCTTTGGAACTACAAGGCTTGGAAGGTGATTGAGGTGTCGTTGGAAAGGTGTCAACATTAACATCAGTGGGGCTGCCTTTGCACTTTCTTAAACTTAATTGTGCTGATTTACTGCCCAAAATTAAATTTCAACAGAAGCTGTGCTCGTTCCAGTTAATGTTCCCGCTCCCTTATTGTCACATGCCCAGTAGTGACCTTCCTTAGACTTCATATACCAAAGTGGATGTGTCATGATGAATTTTAATATCACACTTTGACTTGTTTAGTAACTACATACGATTCAAATAGAAACTACAGTATTATTTCAATGTTGTTTTATATTTCGTTAAAATGAAAATAAAAAGGCTTCAATCGATAGGATTTGAATGGTCGTTAGGAGTATAAGGAAAGAATACTACAGCCACACAATAAGCAACTACGGCATGAAGTTGGCGACGCGACGCGTCTGCGAACAAAATTAACATAAATATCGAAATTCAGACAATAGATGGTACTCATATCTGGTTTTAAAATTACTGTCATGATGTTTAAATTGTTTGTAGGATATTGTTCCAATTATAAATATTAACTACGGACGTATATATATATTTCTTGTTTCTGTACTCAAATTCCCGAATAAGAATGGGGTCAAGTTCCGTAAATGGCTGAACTAAGAGGTAAGAAATTATACGATTATTAGAATGCCGAATCCGTGGGTAATGAAAAATGTAAGGGGTGCTGTTTCGAATTAATGGATAATAAATCAGAGAGGTGAAGAACAGGGAACTAGTTGCAGTAGCGGAAGGTAACTTAAGAACGGGAATTATAAAGTGTACACTGCAAAAAATAGCTGTGTTAATTCAACACAATGCGGTGTCACAGCGTGATTACCACTTTTGTGTGTTAAATCAACATAAGATACGGTGTTGATTTCGGTACTGTGAAAAAAAAAAAGTTACGACTGCAGTGAGTTTTGAACATGGGTTGCTCAGTTAGAAGTCGAGCGTCTTACCGACTTCGCTAAATCGTCAGACAGAAAATGCACACGATGCAAACGATATTTCGTGAACAACATTTGAATTAAACGACTACACTATAGATTTAAACAGTGTATGGGTTCAAATATATGTTGCTGAATCCCCAAAACTAACTAAGTAACTTGCACGACTTATCCCATGGTTTAATCACTTAATATTTGTCAATTCAGAACCAGAATTCTCATTCATAGAGAATATTCTATTTCTATGAAAGCAAGCAAGATGGCGACAGCCAAACACTTCAGCAGCGTTACTGCTTTCTTATCGTAACATGTCAAATGCTGCGCTTGCTTTCATGGAAATGGAACATATTCTCAATAAATCGGGATTGTGATCCCTAATTGACCAATGGAAAAGTGATTAAACCATGCCATAAGTAGTGAGAGTAACTTTGTTTTTGTTTGAGGTTCAGCAAGAATTTTTATCCTCTATATTGTTTCAATCTAGTGCTCTTTCTGTCTGACGATTGAGCGAAGTCGGTAAGACGCTCGACTTCTAACTGAGCAATCCATGTTCAAATCTTGCTGTAGCCGTAATTTACTTTTATCCCAGTACCGAAATCAACACCGTGTGTTGTGTTGATTTAACACACAAAAGTGGTAGTCAGGCTGGGAAACCGCATTGTGTTGAATTAACACAACTATTTTTTACTGTGTACGTTATGGCGATGGCAACATGCAATGGATGACACCTAACCTGGTTTTAACCAACCCGCCTTCGCTCTCTCTACTCGCTTGACATTATTTAGTCTGTGCATGAATCTTATTCCACCCGATATCACCTTTAATGAGATGTGAAATCAGTGAAATATCTCTTCAAGATGTGCGCGAAGTATTACATAATGGCCGCTAGCATTGCATGGATTTAAGTAGATTGTGACTTTGGAGGGATTTCCAAGGGGATTCACGTTAATGAAATCGATATAACGAATCTGTAACACACATAGGTACGGAGGTGACATACTAGTAATTAAATAATCAAGTGGCAAAAAAGAGTACAATATTAGTATAACGAAAGTCACCCCTCTGCGGAACTAGTACCTAAGAAAGCGTAGCAAGCAGTGGCTGTAGGTGAAAATTGTTTCTTTTACAACAATTACAAACCACTAGATTTAAGATAAATGCTGGGAAAATGGAAGTAATCTCATTCTTGTTCACTCCATGGATTAGTTACATCTGGTGGACAGTTTTTCACACGTGTGTGTCGGTATGTGATACATTCCATTCTCATTTGGAATATGTCTGTATCAAATTTTGTTCAGTTCGAAATCTAACTTTTATATTAACAGAGAGAGAGAAAGAGGCCATGATGGGAGGTACAAATTCCACTCAGACAACAATACTTATCCATGTGCTCTGATATTGAGTATGGAAACGCTATTAGAGTGAGCGAGATTAACAGGAAAAATAGAGAGAGAAGGGAGGGACGGAGAGAGAGGGTAAAACGAACCAAATGAAACGTTAATGAGTACAAACAATGTCCGTACAGCTAAGATAGATTGACAGACAGACACTCACTCGGGTGATTGATGGCCAACGTACACTATAATATTAGCCCCAGCCAACTGTTCCTACCAATATCCATCTTTTATCCCTTACACGCTCTCAACTTCCCTCACCAAAACACATATATAGATACATATATATATCGTGCATACATGAACATTGGATATTAGTTTTTTGTATTTTTCCACGTTTTTCTTTATTTTTCCAAAAATAAACTTAATTTGCCAGAATAGAGATCGAAGGTTTCTAGCTGCTGGTCATTCAAATTTTGCATAACATTGTAGAAAATACTTGTATGCTGTAAATAATGAATTTTTGTGTCAGAGTAAATTGGATATAACTGTCCATGTGAACTTCGCTGCAGCTGTGAACCACACACACACACACACTCACATACAGACTGTTCCATAATTCGTGTTATTTTCTACAGCACTGGGAGAAGATTGAAAAATGTCTGATTTTTTTTTTAATTTTTCAAGTAAATTACAGAAAATCACTGTTTATCCCCCTTTTATGGGGCGTAAGATTTGTAAGATTTTTTCGGCAAATGAGTATAAATAGTTACAAAATGCAATAACACTCATCCGCAATGCTAGTACAGGTATCTTGAACATTATTTTTGGTAAGGCCTTCCACTTTGGGGGCAAGGGGTGTACCAAGGAGGGGGGTGTTACAAAATCCAATATTTTATTTTGGAAATGCCAGAGAACGTCAGATTATTCACAAGTGTTACAGAATTAATGCTCCTTGCATGTGCCAGTGACTTATATGGGGCTACAGCCCCCCCCCCTTCCGAAAATCACTTAAAAGAATTTCATGATAAATATCCTTAGCGGAGATATGCAGGCAGAAGTTAATTTTTTAAATCAATTAATGTAAAAATTAGCATTATTATAGAAAAATGTATGATTTTTTCAAAATTTGGAATGTTATTTATTAAGGCACCACCTTAGGGGAGTAAAGGGGGCGCATCATATAGTGGTGGAGCGTTATAAAAATTGCAAATCTTCAAATTCAAGTGCTGTGCAACGTCAATGAAGTTATCGTTATAGTAAGGAGCTTCAATCACCTTTTTTTAAAGAACTTTTCTTATTTTGGAATACTTTAACATCTACTTCGGTATTTTAACCAGACGGCTTTACTTTATTTAACCTTCTTCTCATTAGATCACGTCTTTAAAACTAACATGAACCTGTCTTTATCGTATAAAAGCTAATCGCAGGGTTATATCTAAAGAGCAGCCTATCGTTCTAATCGTGGAACATCATCTTTTCAGGTTTGATTGCTTTCAGTTAATCTTTGCTAAAGCGCATCCAGATATTTAGCTTATCATTTAAGTTTATTTATTTTATCAACAATCATTAATCTTATTGGCTGATGCTTACGTTAAGGGAAGAACTTTTTCCTTATATATCTGTTTACTTATAGTTTGATCAAAATAAGTGAATGTGTTTTTTTAAAATGTTATGTTGTTTTAGGAATGCTGGTAGTGTTCTATTATTCGTATTCGTATTTTGTAATCTAGCGCGGACTTGTCTAATTATAACCATTCATTGCGTATTCGTTTTAAAAATTGATGTTTTTTAATAATATAGATATTTATAGTACAGTTTTACAGTCTTATTAATTGATGTTTTAACGTCAGTTATTTATAAGTTGCTATGGTTATAGTCCGCCATAGTCGACAGTTCACTCTTAAAACTCTAGTCATAGTCACTTTTAAATGTATTTCTCACTGCTAATTTTGAATTTCGCATTGAAAAACTATTGTATGATACACTGAAGCACTATGTAATATATCTGAAGAAATTTTCTTGAATTGAAGCCCAAAAACACTTTGAAATTATGCAAATTAAACACTAAAAATTTCTGCGGCTTTCTTCTTTGAAGCCGCCATGTTCCAAACCTCCAGTGTTCTATTCTATTAATGTGTACGAACTATTTTTCATAATCAGCAAGCTTCCTTTTTTGAAAGGCTCGGCGATTGCTGTGAGTCTAAATTAGTGTCTTCGCCGAAGTCTTTTTTAATAACGATTTGGCTACATTGTATCTTTTCGTAGTTACGTTTTTGGTTGGCTTAACAGCGGTTATTATCATTAGTATTTTGTTTTTTTTACTTTGTAACTAATCATTAGTTGTTCTTGACAACCATTTTGTACTTCTAATGTGAGCTTCCGAGTATGCGGATTCATTGCATACATCTCCGGGTATATCTTATCCTATCTACACACGTATCATGAAGAATCGTACAATCGTTTTATTATTCAAAGATATGAGAAGAGTTATGATACGAAGACACAGAATCAAGTACAATCTATGTTAGTACAGCTTGGTTTATATGATTTAATGTGGAGATGGTTATCTTTAGTTTCAACTTAACAAAATCTGACGGGTAGACTAGCTTAATCGTTTGTGAATTGTTTGTCGTTTCCACCACATCTTTTAGTACATTCATACTGTGGTATTCTTTAATCATGCAGTCTTTAACTCAGGACTAGCGTGCTGATATAATTGAGTGGTACACTTTATCAGGAAAATCTGCAAAAGCAACAATCTCTCATATAGTTAAAGAACTCGGACTAAAAGTGAGCGATAAGCGAATTCACCGTTTGTACAATTGTTTTCACAGTGCCCATCTTGCATCTAGAAAAAATGCAGGAAGATCTCCAAGTGTATCTACAGAGGAAACAAAAAGACAGGTGTTATTATTATCTGTTACTAGTTTACCGCGGAAATCTCTTGCTCGTCGAAGCTTAGGCTTAAATATTAAGAAATCCACCTGCAAAGAATTTTAAGAAACTTGAAGATAAAACCATACAAGGTCCGAATGGTTTCTAAGTTGTGTGCAAGTGATTACGGTGATCGAGTTTATTTCTGTAACTTGTTCATTGAGAAGTTAAATGAAAACCCAATGTTCTTGTTTCGAGTGATGGTTTCTGACGAAGCCAATTTCTTTTAAAAATGGGTCAGTGTCTTCATCAGATGTAAGATATCAGAGCAGCCGAACGTGAGATCAAAAGTATCAATAGGCAAACGTCATGGTTTGGTGTGGCATAACTGCTACTGAGGTGATAGTACCTTTCTTTTTTGATGAAAATTTAACAACGGCATCATACCAGAAACTACTAGGAGAGAAGATATTTGCCGAACTTGGTCGTTTAAATTTAGGTCAAAGTGATGAATTATGGTTCATGCAAGATGGAGTACCACCTCATCGCTCAACTACGACTATACATCTTTAGAAAGAGAAGTTTGGGGAAGGACTTATTGCTATGAGGTCAAGTGTCGAATGGCCACCAAGAAGTCCAGATCTTAATCCATGTGATTTTTTCTTGCGGGGATTCCTAAAACAAATTGTCCATCAGAAATCATGTAACAATGTAGATGACTTGAAACAAAGAATTGTCCAAAGTGTAGAGATGATCACTCCAAATACGTTGGATAATGGTGTTCACAGTGTCTTTAATAAATCGCATTAATTTATGTCTTGCTCATTCAGGAGGGCATGCTGAATAAAAATAAGTTCATTCTATCTGTCTTACACTTAAGTTAATGATTTCTTAAAAAAAAAAATAATGTCAATGGAGCCAACAAGTGTTGTTTTTTCAGAAGAAATACTATGTTACAGTGTAGCTTCACTCAAATTCCAACAATTGATTCTTATTCCTCGCGAGGCATTTGTTTTTACTACAACCATGTATCCATAGTGTAGGATTTCTTTTACGTGTTTACGTAAAGATAGAGTTAAAATGAATCGTATTGCAGTTTTGTAAAGTAGACCCATTTTGGGGCGGGAACTGAAAATTTCTCTTTCCTTATGGGAGCTTTCAATGTTTAATTCAGGAAGCAGTTTTCTCCAATAATTGTGTAAGAATTTTACTGTAAATGAATATCACTAGTTAAAAATTCAATAACGCGCTGTGGCTCCAAAATGTTCACAGGTTATATAGAAAGGGACCACCCTAATATATACATGAATCTTTACGTGGAGACCATGTTTCCATTAAATATAGGGATGAAATAAATTAATTAAAAAACACATAATTATTTGATTATATTCCAGTGAGGCAATAACGAACCTATATGCATAATTTGTTACCGGTACAATAACAGAAGCTACTCATTTACAGTATATTCGAGATTTTTCCAAAATCAAACATGTTTCTACAATAATGTTTTTTGGGAAAAAGGATGCAGCCTTCTATCAGTCACTGGCACATGTAAGGAGCATCGGAACATTAATTCTGTGACATTTTTGATTAATCTGACGCTCATTGGCTTTACCAACATAAAATATGGAATTTTTAAAACGCTCCGTCACAATATAATGTGCCCCCCTTTCCCCCCCACCTAAGACATTCCAAATTTGAAAAATCGTACATTTTTCTAAAAAAAATACAAATTTTCATATTAATTGACTTTAAAATTAACTTCTGCCTGCATATCTCTGCTAAAGATATTTATCGAGAGTTTCTTTTAAGTGCTTTTCGGAAGGGGGGCTGTAGCCCCATATAAATCATTGACACATGCTATGAGCATCGATACGCCCCTTTCCCCCCATCCCACCAAAGGGAAAGGCCCTACCAAAAATAATGTTCAAGATACCTGTACTAGTATTGCGGATGAGTGTTATTTCATTTTGTAACTATTTATACTCATGTGCCGAAAAATCCTTACAAATAATTATTGGAGAAAACTGCTTCTAAAATATAACATTGAAACGGTGATTTTCTGTAAGGTACGGTACTTGAAAAAAAAATAAAAAAATAAATACTTTTTCAATATCCCAAATTTCACATTAATAGCGTGAAAACTTCATCTTCTCCCAGTGTTGTAGAAAATAACACAAATTATGGAACAGTCTGTATATAGGGTGGTTCTCGAAATCCGGAAAAAGGGCCATAACTCAGCTCCTATAGTGTATAGAAATCTTTCAAACAAAAATGTTAATACCAAAGAACATGTGCGGAATCACGTGGTGATGCTTCTGAAATCAGGGGCGTCTTGGGAGTATCGCTTCGCGGGGGAGAACTTCAAAATTTTAAATGGCAACAAGGGATTGATTTTGTTCCCATTAAAACAAGCACTACAATTTGAACAACTTTTAGAGGAACTACTTTTCTATAGCTCATACCGTTTGGCAGCTAGAACACGTAGTTGATAGTCAAAATTAATATGGTGTATAGGGTTTCGGGGACCCTTTGGATCCTGTAACCATGCATGGAAAACTTCCATTGCATCGTCGCGGTGCTGTCGGGAGAACAATAGGATTACCGGCACGATAATGGCCCATTTATACTAAAACGTTTATTTAAAAAACAGAAGAAATTAAGACTTTGTTATTCCCTGTTATCTCTTTGTAGTTTTGTACCGCCATAAAGCATCCACTTTCTTTTTCCTCCTTTCGCCGTTGTTGAACTTTAGGTTAATCCGAAATGCTTTATTTCCTTCCTTTTACTGAGAAACCAAAAGAGTCAAGTGAAAGAACCTTTGGAAGGACACTACAAAGGAAGCCATTTGAACTCTCTACTCTTTGCGAAGATAGCGACATCTTTGGAAAGCACGAGTAATTAAAAACGAAAACAACTATGTAGCGGGATGAGTTTTACGCACGAAAACTTTGTAGAGCAGACGCAGAACATTATTGATGATAACCACGGAAATTCCATGACGACCATAGCGATGGACCATCAAGTTTTTTAGGGTAGAAGCAAACACGTGGTGCACGACTACCTACGCTACAAGTTGCATGAGATGAGGAGCGGTTACTTCATGTTTGCTTGAACACAAGAAACTCGTCTGCTTTGCGCAAAGGGGTTACTCGACGAAGTGAAGAACGAAGAAGAACATGGCATGATTTGTTTTCTCTCTGATGAGAAAAATCTCGATCAGCATCAAATAGTGAGTAGACAAAATGGCCGGTGATTATGTGAAGTTCCTATACATGTACCCAAGGTTCCGAACGTTACGTCAGCAACAGTGATTGTGTTAGGAATTGTGAGTTGTGAGGAATGTGTCATGCCACCCCATTTCTTTCATGAAGGTTTTCGCGTTATTCCTGCTGGCTAGATTGAGGTGCTGAAAGAGTTTCTAAAACAATGAATAGGCACCGTAAGAAACAGACAACCATACATGTTTCACCAAGACTTCGCACTTGCCGATACGACTTATTGCGACCAACAATAATTGGAAGAAAATTTCAACAAGTCTGTGACACCATATGCTTGGTATCCGATGTCACTCGAATAAATCCCATGGACTATTATGTATGGACCGTTTTTCAACGTGAGACTTATAAACATCCGCATAGTACACCGCTTCTCTAATGTCCTAAATAAATAGAGACCATGTCACTGCTTCAGGTCCCGTAGTGAAGCCGTCATTATTTCCTCACGCCATTTTATCAAATAAACAATCACAATACACTTGGAGCTTCCTCAGATAGAGCAATTTGATTTTGTAGGCAAATGTCCTCACATACTCTGTATATACATTTGGATACAAGTTACTTCAATAAAATATTTGTGGTAGCCGAAGAAAGATGTAAAAACATCGACGAAACTAAGTGTAAAACTAGGTGATAGCTAGTTTCTTTTACCAGTTGAGGTGCGAAGAATTATTTTAAAAAATCATCACTTTTCTTGTAGTGAACTTTAACGTAAAAAATGGGTGATCATGAGTATTATTTGGACATTTTGAAGACAAAGTTTTAAAAGAAGCTGGTGATAAAATAATTCTGAGACACTAAAGAACGTTTGAAGTGTTTAAAAATTTACTTGTGGAAATATGGTGATCTTACAAAACTTTTCTTGTATTCCTAAACAGTAGGTTTGTCTGGAGTCTATTATCTATTCACGATTCTCAGTTAATAAACAATTCCTAACTTTGATACTTAGAAGATTTCAGAAAGATATATGCCCAAAGTACGCAATAAGTGTATGTACCTCTGAAGATTAGCATACAGATGAGCTGTTCTCTCACAAGCTTTTAAGTAATGAAAAAGATGTTTTACAGAATTCTATTTACATGGTACAATTAATTCCTGTTCATTTCATTTATAGTTTCTAAACTTAACTGACATCTATCGTCCACATTCGTCACAATCTTCGTAATAGAATTTTGGTAAAGGTTTGAAAAGAAAGAAAGCCACTTTGCATTAACAGGAAATCCTGGGGGGAAAAAACGAGACTTCCATAAGTTGCGTGAACTGAGTTTGACCTTCCGTCCCACTTGACGTCTTCCATTTTGGTCCATAGTCGAAACGAACGTTCATCTTTAGATCTCGGGGGCAGCCCACGTAACTGTAAACTTCAGTATAAGTAGAAAGTTTAAAAATGTTGAATCGGTATTTTTTAAAATGACGTTAATCAAGACACAATTTGAGTGAACGCAAAAGACAAAACTGTCTAAATCTCATGCCACATACCCAACGCCGCTTGTATACAGTTATAACATGATGCTATATGGTCAGGATGTTGATGTCAATATGGTAGGAATGCCGTTGTCAGTAAAGGACAAAGTTAATTTACAGATAGTTTAGCTTTTCTGTAACTCTCAATGTGTATAACTGACATTTCATTTATAATTTAAATAATTATGCAATATTTGGGTATATGATTAAATGTCACGGTCTGAATACACTAAGCCGAGAATTTGTTTCTGGTCTCATGTCTGTCCTTGTCTTCAGGCGCTTAAGCTTTCTATATAGGCCTAAGCGTTAATTCAAATTAGGTGGTTCTAATCGGGCGCCATAATTATGTAAATCCAATTTACTTCAATTTGATTGCTCATTATGGACAATTTTTATTTATTTATTTATTTATTCAAAACATAACACAACAGGCAATATGCCTAATTACAGTGCTTGCGTGTACATGATAGTAATTACAAGATACAAGAAACAATCATATTACTTCACCTGCAGTTCTTTTAAATTCTTTGTAAGTCATTCCAAATATATCTACATTAACTTCGGGTTCAATTTTGTTGTAGAAAGCACTCATTCTCCAAATTGGGGATTTATATAGAATTTCAGTCCTTTGCTTTTTGCAATAGAATGTCCCATTATTACCTAATCTAGTTTTAGTGTTCGGGACTTGAATGAAAATTTTCGGAATTAAATCAATACAATCAATTTGATTGTGTATTAATTTGTACAGGAATATTAAATCGTTTAAATGCCTTCTTCGTTCCAAAGTTTGTATATTAAAATTGCTCACTAATTCCCTGTATGATATGTATGCAGGATATAATGTGGTTTTTCTATACATTAGTAATTTCAAAAATTTACACTGGATTTTCTCTATTGCTTTAACATATTTCTGAGTGTTTGGAGTCCATATAATACAGGAGTATTCTAGCTGTGATCTCACGTAAGAGTAATACAATTTTAGAAGTGTTGAGTCTAGATGGAGATCCTTGCTAAAACGATAAATATACCCAAGATTCCTGTACGCATTGTTAGTGATCATTTCAATGTGACGCCCGAAGTTTAATTTTGGATCAAAAACAACTCCAAGATCTTTAACAGTTTCAGGTTTCGATAGATTTACTCCATCAATCGAGTAGTTGTACTCAACATACTTTTCTTTCCTTGTAAAAGATATGGAATTGCACTTTTTTGTATTAATTACAAATTTATTCCTGTCGCACCACTCTTTGACATTATCTAAGTCCTTTTGTAGTTTGGCACTGTCCTCAATTGATTCAATTCTAGCGTATAATTTCACCTGATAAGACTAGATAAAGTATCATTACAGTTAAAATTTTCCGGTCCTATTTGTTTAGAAAGATGCATGCATTTGAACTCTCAAAATTACCAAATTATAGTCACAATAACTAAAAATGTGACGTAAAATATTGCTAAAAATATACCTTTGTTACGTAGTTTTACATAATCATTACAAAATTAGAAGTTCATGTAAATTTCAGTCAAAACTTGCTTCGTTTATGACATACTTCGGGTCGAAATTCGAGTTCAAAATCGATATCTTGAAATAATAACAAGAATATATCTCGATAAATCATAAACAACACATGAAAAGGAATTATGTAGCTGAAAGTTGTATTGTATCAATAGGACAGAAATTAGGAATTAATGCGTGTTGTCTTCGGGCTTAGCAGTGTTTCCAACTAGCCATAGATTTTTATTATTTAAAAAATAGCATTACTTCCTTTTATTTGATATTGGGCATTCCTTAATAATAATAATAACAATAATATAAAGTTGATGATTCAGTGTAGCAAATTATGGATAGTATGCAATTCGAGCCATTTCATCTCGTATTATTATTCACAGTTTGTAACACTGTATTCTGTACCTCACTTGTATTATATTTACCATCACAAGTACATACCAAGTGTCCAATTGATCAGTGTAGTGCCATTCAGAAACATAAAAATGTATACGAGGTTGGCAACACTTTTAAAAGTGCGATAGCACATACTGTGCACTCTATTGATACAATTCGACTTCTAATAACATATTTTTGCTTTCACGTATGAATTATGACTTACAGAGAAATGTTTCTTTTATTTACTAATTTATACATTTTATTTATTGTATAAAGTAAATTTTAGGTTCAAAGATGGACCTCCTGAATCTCGTAAGCGGAGCGACTTTTCGACTGAAGTTCAGATGATTGTTGTTTAATTTGTTGTTTCGGCGTAAGTTATTCTTGTATTAAATGATGCCAACATTTTGTGGACCACCCTGTATATATATATATATATATATATATATATATATATATTTGTGTGTGTATGTGTGCCGCGGTGGCTCAACGGTTAGAGCGCTCACCTCTGACGCTTAGGGTCGTAAGTTCAAATTCTGCTTGCGCCATGTGGGTTTAGTGGTGGACAAACACCGTGTGCGTGATTTCTCGGCGTTTTCCTTCCACTTTCTTTATTCCAGCAATTCATCCCAACATCCATCTGGATTAAGCCAAAGTTGATTAAAAGCCTTAAAATTAAATTAAAATTCATAGGGTGTTTCAGGATTAAAGGTAAATAATTGAGGAGGTGATTGTACATGACCAGTACACAAAAAAAGTTCATATAAACATACAGTATATGTTTTCAGGCTTCATTGCAGAGATGTACTTACAGAATTGTTGTGCCATGGTAACAAGATTGACCCACTAGCACTACACAAAATCACTGCGAAAGTGAGATAACACGTTACAGGACACTAAGGCCACCTCTACAATGCACAAGTGTCAGATCAGGTGTTCGAAAATGTCACC